>JAQGCD010000190.1:0-12666 GCA_034698965.1 Zygoribatula sp. | reverse complement strand
TGACGCAAATCGAAGTCTCGTTCTTTCGTAATAAGCGTGATTGCATCGATTAATGAAATTCATGTAGATGAAAATGATGATGATTACTATTACAGCTTTATAGTCAAATTTTAAGTAATGACATTATTTAAGGATGAATTTGTCTCGAATTCTTGAGTATATTTTTTTTGTAATTTTTCTTATAATTATTTTAATCAGGATTGATGATGAATAAAGTATAATAAAAATTTTTATGTTTATGTTGGTTGACTTCATGTATCTACAAATGTGGGTGAGTCGACGCATTGTTAGTTCTTTTCCTGCCTTGACCCCATCTTCTCTTATTCTTTGAATTTCCTTCTGTCGGTTTCGTCCTTACAGAATTAGCTTTGATAATTACTAAACTTTCAGAAGCGATAACGTCATCAATCAGAATTAAAAGTTGTAAGACATTTGTCGGGTTTCTGGTTTTGATATGGAATTCAATTATTTGTCTTATGCTCTCTTCAAAACCCATAAGTATCATTAACTTCTTTGTTTCAAAAGTGGCAAGTGGATCAATTGATTTAAGGTAAACAAGCTTGTCCATGGAAATTTAAAAAGTTGAGATGAGTCATTCAATTTTGACTCTAACAATTTTATCAGATAAGAGTATGAGGCTTTCCTATTCGAGAACATTTCAATCAAAGTGTTTTTCAAAGTTGCATAATTGACAACATCTTTGTCAGTCATTATCTTAATTATAAACTTTTTGACTTGCCCTTCGATAGACTTGAGAAGTATTCTTCGTTTTGTTTCATCATTAAACAAATAAATCAAAGTCTCCGTTTCGAATTTTTCGAACCAGTTTCTTATATTTTCTTGGGTGTTTTCGCGAAATCGATCTCTGAAGTCTAGCACTTTCTGTTGAATTTCTTCAAGGAGCTTTTCATCGAATGAATCTTGAATTTCTTTTTCAAAAATTTTCGAAGAAGATTCTTCGAGCGGACTATCAGTCATTGGAGTAGACATACTCATTTTGTCAAAGTTAGAAAACTTAGACTGGAGTCTCAGATCACTGTGCTGTTTATTTTATATTCTTAAAAGTATTTCTTTCTATAACCTTTCCTATGATGTGACTCTCATAGGACTCGTCTCCAATTAGAAACGTTTCTTTTGACGATAATGCGCTTCAATATTTTTCAATAATTTTCCTGGTTTTCAATCTATTAAGTATTCTTAACAAGAATAGTTTTTTTTATTTTCCTCATCGGATGAAATTTTTCATTGAAGCTCTACTCAGTAGAGCCTCTACTGTCATATTTTTCAATCTAAAATTTTCCTTCCCAATTTAAACGTAGGCTTTCAGGCCTCACTCATATTTGATGATTGTACCCACTGTTATCATGTGTTTTTGTTTTCTTACTTTAATTTTTCCTCCTGAGTTTTATTAGAATTAATTTTTCCTTATGACGTATGAATGGCCGCAAATTATATAACTTTGCTCAATCTTCCATAATTGTTCATTTATGGTGTTAACAATGAATAAATTCCTTGGTTAAGTGTAATTATTCCTTCAAAGATTAGAATTCACATATATAGCGCATAATAATTAAGAAATTCTTGAAAGCGATTACTTCTTCAGTAAGAATAAAAAGGTTGGAAGCATTTTTCGTGTTTCTGATAACGATATGAAACCCTACCGTTCTTTTCATTCCATTATTTTTATCAACATTTATTTGGTTATTCATTGCCGTAATAAAGAATATATTCACTTGCTTTTAGACAGACTCACGAAGTATTTTTGTAACCGTTCGATTATTAAAAATATGAGTTGAAAAACAAGATCATATTATCCGGTGATATCTTTTACAAAATCGATTCCTGGCTTACTAAGTAGAACTATTTCAAGTAATTTACCATCGCATCAATTCTAAACTTTTCATCAAATATTTATAAAGAGGTGTTTTCAGTACAGAACTCATTATTACATATGTAGACGTATTTCGGAGAATAGTTAAGGGAATTTAGACAGTCGTCTGATAATGTTCTTGAATGAATCTTTGAATTTCGCGTACGTATTTTCCGGTGAGGTCTAGTCATGGGCATGTATTATTTTTTGAGATACAATCACATTTATATGTGATTTAAGGTAAAGTAATCGAGTTTCCTCTCGATTATTCTGTCTGGAAAGTTACAGAAGAAGAGACACTTAGTTCTCCCTAATTTAATAGCCTTAGCGTAAAAATTTAGGGACAATTTTCCATGTTGTCTTTCGAAATATGATGAAGGTTGAAACAATCGGCTTGTTTCCACACTAATGATTTCTTATACAAAATAAAGCTGTTTATTCTCATATTCAATTACAAATATTTATCCACTTTCAAATCAAAAATTTATGATAGTGTTTCAATATGTGATTTCTATCAATTGCCACTGACATTTGGTGGAATAATGCTATGAAAGTTTCATTAAGGATGTATATCGGGCTTTCAGAATTTCTATTGGTGACATACTAATTCAAGATAGCTGTTTTCGCATATCCATCTCTATTGAGAACTAATCGGTCAGAAAGTCCATTTAGACTTGTTTTACGTTGAACATACTATCTACACGTGAGGATTAATTTAGCCTTCACATGTGCTTTGTATACTTCATCTTAATTTTGAATGTATTATTGTTTTCTCATGTATTTTTCTGTTCTCAATTCATTTTATATAATGAAATGTTTACTTGAATTTTGGTGTTATGAGTCCTATAGGTTCACATAAAGTATAAAATTCTCATAATCCTGTATATCAAAATAGACTATAGAGTTAATTACGAACAAAAAGTATGTAAACTTATCTGTTTATTCTTTTAGTCTTAATACAATTTTCATTATTCGCATTCACCCATTATTTGTTATTACGTAATCAATCTAAGATTTTTTTAATCAAGTTTCCTCGCTTTCCAGCTCTATGTTCATCTAGATGTGTCTTAAGTTAACTTGTTATCCAATATAAGTAATTTTTTTAATTGAATTTTCATTCATCTTTTTTTTGTTAATAATTAATTATTTTCAAATATTTTTGTTTCAATAGATTGCAAATGGAGTCAAATATAAGAGCTTTCAAAGGAAAAACGACATTCGAAGATGAACAAACTTTAATGGGTAATTGTCCATCAACTAGTGAAAGAGGTCAGCACGATCAAGGATCTATTAGTCAATGGCTATTATTGACTTGCTTCAAGTGCAAAATGAAGAGTTGTAGTCTGCTTTGGTCAGAGATTAAAGGCGATACTGGTAAAGTAATATTTTTATTTGATCAATGTAAACTGAAGAATCGGGTATCGAGAAACAATGAAAATGTTGAGAACGTTGCTTTCAAAGAAGACGAAGCTATTCAAGGCGATATAAGAGTCGAAAAAAGCCTGGATGACACACTTTCATCTGATTAATCACTCAATGAATTCTATCAAAGTTTACTCATGGTGAAAAATGATGATTGCAAGCCTGAGATTATTGACTCGACGACAACTGATGAGGAAATTACTTGGCTGAATTGAGATTATAATTTCTTTTATTCGATCACTTCATCATGAAATTCTCTGATCATATAATTGAAATTTAAATTTAAGAATACAAACTGTATTCATTATCAATAAAAATTTGTTCTACTTCTAACTTCCTAATTCAATTTGAAATAACTAAAATTTGAAATTTTCTCTCATTTTTTTTTGTAATGTTATGCATATATGCCCGCTTGAAATGCCGTTGCCTCAGTATTTGGAGTGTTCAGTTAAGCATTACTGATAATTAGAGTAAATTTGATAATTTTCAGAATTAGTCCTATATATAAATTCTAGAATGTGGCCTTTCAAGAAAAAGTTATTCGTTAAATAATTTTCAGAAAGAGGAAAATGTAAGAGATAATTCCAGAGGAAAATTTCAAGTTACATCAGATTTTGATTTTAAACTTCTAGACATTGAGCGTTAATAGGGTTGAATTTTCCCTGAGAACTGTGATGTATTGCGTCGGTTCCGATGCATCACTCTAATGAACTATTCACTCAGTAATTATATTTCATCAGGAAAAAAGTGCTTTTCTCATGATAATTATTATACATAAAATAAGTATCATTTGTTATATTTTCGAGTTCGATTGAAGTATTAACCTTTCAACACTTTATTCATTTTTTATACTTATCAATTTAAACCTAATTCGGAAATTTTAATCATCATCATTTCAGCTTTTCATTCAAAAGCGGTAATGGAGTCAAATAAAAGAATGTTCAATCATATAATGGCATTGAATTATTTAAAGGATATATCATCTTGTTCACTATTAAATTGCTGTTGTCTTCGTGGACGTCATTACAGAGAATGTTCTGGTCAATGGGATTTCCTAACATGTAACCTTTGCATGGTGGCTAAGTGTCATTTACGATGTTTTAAGAAAAACAAAAATGAAGGAAAATATATTTGTATCATCTGCTTGGACGTGATCCGAATAAAAGATGAAATAATAGAAAATGTGGAGAAAATTTTGGAAAAGAAGGACGAAGAGATTCAATGTAGCTTGGTGGACATTGACGATTTATTTGTCACGCATCAGCCTGTTGGTCTACCTTCTAACTTACATCAAGATTCATTGAATCAAAATGAGAAAGAGGAAAGGAATGTTGATATAATCGACTTAACAGAATCAGATGAAGAGGTTATATGTTTAAATTGAGATGTTTTAAGCAATTTGGTGTCTCTTTAAGTTCCTTTCTGTTTTGATAATAAGATAATTGAAATTCTTATTATCTCTAGATTCAAATTTGATTCTTATAGTCGAAAATAAATAAAAAGTTTAACCTAATTTTTTTTGTATGTTTGCATGGATAGTGCTATAATAAATTGACAATGTGAAATAACTTCACAAGACAGATTCAACTGATTAAGTTCGGTGTAACGTAAGGAATAACATTAAAATTATATGGGTTCCAAAATATTTCTGTTGGTCCATATAAAGTTTTGGATCTGGGATTAACTCATACCAGTGGAATAAGTGGATTCAGCCTACAAATGTACATGTGAGGTGCACTTCGGTTTTTGAGGCAAAAGCTCTGAAACACAAAGTTTCATTGTATTTTTATTAACCTATTTGTAAGGTTAACTGTGTATGTCTAACATTTTTCCGGAGCTTAAAATTAAAAGATTATCATTGTTCTTTTTGCTTTCAATTCAAATACTGGTCGGTTTAATAAAAAGTTTGATGCTGAAGTTAGTTTAACAAATGAGCAGAATTGTGATCAAGGTATTAACACTTTGCAGGCACAGTCGTGGTCACCACTTGTTAAATACGAAATGTGTTTCAAATGGTAAGTTTGGGAACATTTTAGATCCATTTATGATTCATTGCTACCATCGAAACTCAATTGTCGGCAAAATGAAAACAACATTACTGTCACCGATGACATCGATGGTCGTTATCATTTCGTTCGTGTCATTAGTCCGATGCGGTAATTACAATGAATTGGATGCCGTTCTGCCGAAGCTCAGCAGCTTCGACATCGAGAATCTGGTCGAACCGGATGGCACTGATGACACCAAACAAGGCGGTGGGAGACCAGAGCCGTGGCCGGCAAAGACCCTGTTCTACACCAATCATCAGGCGGTCATTGATGAGTGTGTTTGGATCGCTCTACAGAACTTGAGACTACTAGAGGTGACGATATCGTCGAGTTTGGACACCTGGAAGAGTCAGACCTCGCAAATCGATATGGACTTCGCTCTGAACGAGCTCTGGAACAAATACTTCATTGGACCAAAAGCTCCATTCCCTACTACTGTCGCCATTATTCGAAAGATGATCGATATTCTTAATAATTATTATCTGAATTATATTTCTAAATTGCCATGATTGTTTCTACAATTATACTTTTGATCAAGATTATCTGAATAAAGCTTTTTGCAATTAATATCTGTCTAATTAAATATTGCTCAATTTTAACCAGTTGCTTCCAAGTGTTCGAGTTCAATAAACTTTTTAACTAGGCAATTAACAGGTTGGCAATTAGATTTGGCATTCATATTTGTTGTTTCCAGTTCAAATATAACTAGACTAGACAAAATTAAAATGACTTTCCTATTATTTAAATTGATAATAATCTTGGGTATATTGAATGTTTGTCTTTGTGAGCCGTCGGCTGAAGAGTTGGCACAAATGTACGCCCGAATAGACGCGTTCTATGCTGAACGCGAGACAGACCCGGCCTCGATCTACATGGAGGACAGTCAGCGCAGCCACCAGAATGGCAACTCTCAGCTGTGGCCACTGCCATCCGAGTCCAACTCATCTCAGAAAGTGGTTTCGGCCGCCGTTCAGTCACTACAATCCCTGTCGATGACAATCCAGAGTCTATTGAATCGATTCCATTCATGTGAAGGTATGGTCGGACCCGAACCATATTTGGGCAGATTTTGGTCACAATATCTTGCATACGAGTCAAATCCAATCAAAACATTTCTAGGTATTGTTCAACAGGCCATCCAAGACTTCAATGAGTATAGCAAACAGAATAAACTTGCTATGTAATTGAGTAACTATCAATATGATAATTTTTGAGTGAAATAAAAAAATTGGCAATATTTAAAAAATGCTATTATGAAAATCGACTGACTTTGATAGATTAATTTTACTCATTTCTAAAATTCTTGGATTTTAAATAATTGAATGCACAATACCATCATGTCAACAGTTAGTGTGGTGCAAAAATTATTTGTTTGAATAGTAAACCAAGAATTGTTAAAGTTTATATGTATAAAATTGCTCTTGGCAATCAATTCATAGAGATGTTGAATGGAGAATAATCACGAACGTAAGTCACAATTTTTCGTGACAGCGATAATAAAGCCTCGGATTGGACGAAATCATGACTAATTTCAAGCTAATTATTACGATCACAGGTAATGAGCTCTTGAGTCACATGAAGTGTCCCGATATAGCATTGATTTAGTTCACAAACCTCTGCTCATTCCCTGTTTAGATAACATGTAGTGTATTGTTGTTGAAAATTATTTAGATATTATAAAACAAAGTATCAGAAGTCCACTAAATTCTAAATCTAATCCTCTGAATAAAACTTCTCATGTCATCGATAATGTGTGACAGAATAACCGCTCATAAACCCCTTCCTCCCAAGTATCGCATCCCTTTATCTGGAGATCATCTCTATTATATTGGATTATCTCTGTTCCCGTTCCGCGAGACAAAGCGCAAACCTCTTCATAACCCGTATTTCTTCTTCATGTTTGCCATATTCCATACCACACGATGTATAGTTGCGATGCTTTTGCCGCCAGAAGAGGACAGAATATTCTTTGCGATCGGCGATTATCCGCATTACATGAATATTGGCTTTCATTACAACATTTGTTATATGTTCTGCGGTTTCATTATAATCGCGATCCTATGCCTACACTTTTGGTACCGATTGCGAGACATTCAACCGACTTATATGCGACCATTCGAGATGATGTCGGGTTTGGTGGCGCCCAAGAGTATTGGCCTCACCAACACCAACGACATCGAGAGTCTGCTGAGGCGATCGAAACTGTTGTTCAAGTGGACGGAACAACATATCGTGTCGTTCACATTGTCGGCCACCGGTCTCTCACTGACTCTGGTTCTCATCGATAAGCCTCTGATCGATAAACTCCTGATATCGATTCCGTGGATCGCATTTCATACGATCGCTGCCTATATCTTCTGTATTTTGCTCACCTTTCAGATGATATACTTTCATCTGATCTGCTATTACCTCAAATTGAAACTGAGACAAGTGAACAACATTATCGCCAAACTGCCAACGACTGTGAGCAACAGTTCTGTCTCTCATTTTCTTCACTCGATTAATTCGATTCATCGGGAAATCAACGAATTCAATGCTAACTTCTGGTCAGACTTTCTCTTTGTATTCACGGGTTTGCTATTCGTTATCATAAATACTGCACTCTATTCTGTATTATTAAGTGATTTGACGCCATTCCTCAAGTTCTTCAGTCATTTCGTTAACGTATTCTTTATGACACTTCTGGCCATTGTTCTCAGCGATTCTTCTTCTGTGTCGTTCGAGTCCTTCAAATCATATAAATTACTGTCCAAATTATTCCCAGTTATTGCCTATCAGACAAAAGTGAACATTTCATTTAAGATTAAGGTAATATCAATTAATTCAGAACATTGCTCTTGATAATCTTTCCATAGTTACTATCAATGTTCGAGAAGTTCAAGAGCAAAAAGAAAATCGGTTTCCACTGTTGGAAATTATTTGTGTTCGACTACTTCTTCACATATGAGGTGACAATCATGATAACAATTAAGATATCAAACTGAAACATTTCTTTGTCTTAACATTAGTTCCTTGCAATGATCGCCGGCTTCTTACTAAAGATCATTCAAACTTCGATAGTTGAAGAAACCAACACAAAATATAATGAATTATTGAAACAATTCGATGAATTGAAATTCAGAATTTAATAATTAAATTAATTAAAACCCAGACTCGCTCTCTACCTCTCCAGAGAAAGAAACGCGGGGAGATATAGATCGCCGTCTTCAACGCCGGTCTTTAGCACATTCATAAAATACAAAACTTGAATCGAATGACTTTATTCTAACCGATTGAAACATAATTATTAAAAACAAATGATTTAAAATGTCTGTAAGAGGAATAAGATCTGCCGTAAACGGGATTAGATGTGATGGCAAACGCCCGATGACTTTGGTTTAGGCTTTGTTGGCCACTCTTCGCAACAGAATGTAAATCTTCTCTTTGATCCACTCCTTCGGGTACGGGGCGTACGTATTGGTATTGCGCTGATACCTGAATTGAGTGGACAGAGCAGTGAATGAACCGAACCCCGATAATGGACATTAGATTTGTGGTCACTTACACCAAACAGCTGAGGTCAGTCATGGTGTCGATGAAGTCGAACAGCTGTGAGATATCGTATGTGATCGACGGCGTGTCCGGATTGGTTCGCTTCAGATGTTGTTCATAGAGGTGGCAAATGCCTGACCAGAAGCCGATTAGTCTCGCGGTCTGTCAACAGATCGATACATACCTTCCATGGCCTCGTTGACCGACTCATAGTCCGAGTACGTCCTGCTGTCGGCTTTGTCCGGTTGCAACAGCACAATAGTGTGCGACATTGTCGGTAGTGGGAGTGATTGAGGTCAAAGAGATCACCGAATGGTCACTGCTTTTGAGGAATGTCACCGATTTTCCTGTGTTCTGAGCGCTCACTTTCACCTCTGCTGTGAGTGTTGTGGAATGATTGGCACAACTTTGGGCGCTGTTTGTCAGCAAATGTTAGTCATAGACTGTACCCGATTGTACAAAAACAACGGCACATGTCTTTAGATCATTAAGTTTTTTCAATGAGGCAATGTTGGGATGGGATCAGACAAAGAACTTGTTATTCAATAGGTTTATTGATATGAAAACATTTATTTAAGTATAAAGTTATAAAATTCTTGCAATGTTTTAAGCAAAGGTATAAAATGTATTTGTAAGAAGGTATTTAAGTTCAGTCTTCGACCGTTTTATGTTTGTGCGAGATCTTGGTTACTGTCTTATCTGGTTTATACATTCATTCTCTTATTTTGATCCATATTTCCTCTTCTGCAACACGTTCTGGACGTCAGTCATTCGAGATTTGAATGCTTCATGGAGTTTGGCCATGGCTTCGTTGTGTTGTTTGTTGACAGCATCCCACTTGTCTTTGAACTGCTTATGCTCTTCGTCGAGAGCGTCCAGTCTTTCCTCCAATGTCAGTCTCTCATTCAAACAGTTCTTCTGTGCCTTCGTTTGGTTTTTAGTCTTCTGTTCCAAATCCTTTTTCATTCCGTTATTTATTTGTTTCATTGTCTGAATTTGTTGCTGGTATTGCTTTTCGTTGTTCACAATCTGCTGTTTCAAAGCAGAGATACTCTTTTCCTGCTCCTTCATCTGAACCTTAAGAGTCTTGAGCTCTTCTTCTCGTTTCGTGACCTCCAGTTTTGTTTCGTACATCTTTTCGCAATGAGTTCGCATCGATTCAATGCTTTTGAACGCCTGTGTGAACGTCTCCAACGATGGCATAAACGTCTTTGAAGCCTCTTTCAGGTGATCGGCGGTTCTGATCAGTTCCATATATTGTTTCTCCAATTTCTTCTTTTCGACTCTCTTGGCCTCCAATTCTTGTTCTTTCTCCGCACTGTCCGCTTGAATGCGCTCCGGACTTTTAACAATCTTCTGCTCCAAGTCGTGGATCTCTTCCTTAATTTTACTCAATACAATGTCCAATTCGCTGAGTTTTTCCTGAATTATCAGATAAATTATTAGACAAGAGTTAAATTAAAATATGAAGAAATGCCAACCCTTTGGTTCAGAATTTGTGTCTTCAATTGTTTGGAATCTTTGCCTAACTTGTCGGCCATAGCGTTCTTCTCCTCATAAGCCTCAGCCCTTGATTTCAACTCCTGAGCCAATCCCTGAGTTTTAGCCTTATTGTTGGACAGATAAATGGCTTTTTCGTTAATCTGTTTGTTAAGGTCACGGGTGCGCGACTCGACGGCCTGTCGTCTTGTTGGAAGGTCTGCGAATTTGGACTGCATTTGACTGAATTTGGCCTCGATTTCCGTTAGTTTATAGCAGAGAAGACAAAGAGCAGATAGTATTCGTATGGTTCGGTTGCGTTTCGGCTGAATGATGTCGGCAAAGGTCATGTCCGGTACACCGGCGTTCTGGACTATGCTCGACACCGATTTGAAGATATTCCAGAGAATGATGTTAGTCTCATAGCGCTCGATGTTGTCCATGGCTGAGGTGGCCATAAGGTCTGGTTGGGTCACGTTTTCGATGCCGAACTCGGACAGAAATCGGGCGTATGTCTGGACAACGAACTCCTTGTTCGGGTTCATCAGCTGCTCACGACCGATGGTCATATTGAACATGTCCTTGATGAAGCAAGCGATCTCTTCTTCATTCAATTTGTTGGTTGTCATCTTCAATGGTTAACTGGTCTATTCGTCCACTTCTTCACTGACGACAACTTTTGACAAAACTCGACAAAACAGTCGTTGGTTTCGCGCGATTCAAATCTGTCAACACTTCAAACATCTGTTGACGATGCATAGGCTATTCGCACGGAACTTGTCTACAATTCATTTCCATGCTCTGTACGAATTGTTTTGTCATTATGCTGTTCATAAACAACATTACTCCAAATTGTCAACAATCAGTCGATTATTATAATTAAGCCTGCTTGTTTTAATTTTTCGGAAGCAGAAACTTAAACATGGTTGTGTCCGACTTTATATTACAATAGTTTAATTTAGATTTAATGCAATTTAAGCTTTAATTCAGTTCAATAAAGACAAACCCATTGACACCAGACATGCGCTGTCAGTATTGACTGACACACCGGTCGCTAAAGCACAATACAAACGATTTGTATTTGAATTAATTTTTGGATTAATTGTCATTAACTTACCGCCCGATTGAGCCATCCTTTGAGTTAATTGTTTCCGTGTCAGTCAATTCACAAAACATTCGACAATGAAATTAGTTCGGTATGTATAGAATTTCGTTAATTGTTTTCTTATCTCTTGAATGCTGTTTAACGTATTGTATGATTAAGGGTTTTTAGCCGATAATTTGGTCCAAATCCATGTGTCTGTTAAGACAAACCTTAATAATACAGCGCGTTGTGTCAATTAAATCACAACTAATTGTATTTTTAATTAACCATAGATTCTTAATGAAGTTAAGCCACGAGACGGTGACCGTCGAGCTGAAGAATGGAACAGTGGTTAGTATTGATAATAATGTGGGTCAGAGTGGATGCGCTCAATGAATATTCATTTTATAGGTGAGCGGAACCATTGCTGGAGTGGACGTCGCGATGAATACTCATCTAAAGTCAGTGAAACTGCTGAACAAAACCGGAACCTCACAGACGTTGGACTCGCTGTCGATTCGCGGCAATAATATCCGATATTTCATTCTTCCGGATGCCTTACCATTGGAGACATTGCTGGTCGATGACACGCCTAAGGCTAAGGCCAAGAAGAGGGAAGCGATGGCCTCGAGAGGAAGCGCTGCCCGCGGTAGAGGTCGAGGACGTGGTCGCGGAGGTCGTGGTGGTGGTGGCGGCGGCGGCGGTGGTGTTCGAGGACCGGCCAAACGGCGACTCTAGACTTGTTCATAAACTGCATATTTTCAATATATAACCCATTCTTCAATTCATTACATATTAAAGAAAATGAAACCATTTTTTTTTTTTTTCAATTAATGTATTTTCAATTAAAATATTTAAACTATAATCTATTATAATTGTTAGACTAAATGACAATTAAAGAACGAACTATAGAGCTCTTTAAGGAATTGTAGAGCACTGTAAGAGAGTATCTGTAGTGAAGAATAATTTTAACTATTTTTTTCATACTTTACTATTAGTAACTTACTAGGTAATTTTATTTGGTAAATCTAGGTATTCATTCTTGAAACTAAAAAAATTTCATTTTTAAAATTTTCCCCATTAGTCATTGCCTATGTTATTTATATATAATTGTAGCTAGAATATTTTTCTGTTCATACAAATGCTAGTATATATATAGAGCACTTATGCAATAATTTATGCATGGTCACAAAAGGAACTAAAATATTGTGCAAGAATCACAATACTTTGCA
>JAQGCD010000189.1:0-12670 GCA_034698965.1 Zygoribatula sp. | reverse complement strand
TTCAATCACAGTATTGGTGTCCAATCGACTCACACTCTGTCACTCTTTCGGTGCAAAAGTATAAACAAATTCAATAAGTGATTCATTTATCGAGTTATTGGTCTTTAACTGAACCATTATTTATCACCGAAATGGCCGACTATTCATCGGTTAGAATCGGTAAACTTAAACTCAAAGGAGAAAAACGGTAAGATTTGAATCGCAATTGAATTCTAAGATTTAGTTAACTATTTGCTAAATTTGAGATTTGTTTTGATTCATTATTTATTATTCTTAGAAAGAAGAAAAAGCAAAAGCCATCAAAAGAGGAATCAGCCGAAGAAACCCAAAGGGAGGTTGACTTGAATGACGCCCAAAACCATGGTATGTGTCATATTTGTGAAATAGTTGACTAATTCTGCAAATTCTTAAGGTAATTGGTTTCCGATCACTCGTTTTGAACAAATCACGGGTCAGATAACGATAGAGTTGTCTCCCTATCAGTACATCCGAGCTCTGGACAACGGATTGTTCATTTTGGGTGCGGCTCACTCGCCCGGTGAGACCCCCGACCCAGAAGAGATCCTGACAGCAATCCGTTTCAGTAGCACTCAAATTGCTCTTAAATCGGGTTACAATAAATATTTAAGTATCGACGCGAAGAATCGATTGGTTGGTAGATCAGATGCTATTGGTTCGAGAGAGCACTTCGAACCAGTTTTCCAGGACTCGAAGTTGGCTCTTCTCGGGGCCAACAGTTGCTTCCTTTCGGCAGATGAAGAAAACCCAGAACTACCTTACATTGTGGCCCGAAGTACGACCGCCACTCCAAACGAAATGATTAAAATTCGGAGTAATATTGACCCCGAAATGGTTCGCCGAGAAAAGGCATCCAAAGAAAAACCAGATGAAGAAAAGGGATCACTAAAAGACGCCGAAATTAATTACGTGAAGAAGTTTCAGAGTTTTCAAGACAAGAAGCTGCGGATCAATGAAGACAAGAGTATTCGGCTGAAGGAGGCCAAAGACTCGGGAAGATTCCATGAGGTGTTGCTCGATAGGAGGGCCAAAATGAAGTCCGACAAGTTCTGCAAATAATTGACATCACAATCGCATCTATTCATTGATTTTTAGTAATTCGCAAAACATTTTAATCATCAAATAAAATAATTTAAGAATTTTCAATAAAAGTTGTATTTTAGGAGAAGAGGAAAGTATATTTGCTTTGAGAACTGAAGTGGACCGACGGCTCGCGCGACCAATGCTTATATACATCTCTGCCCTATATTCAATTGGCTTTGAGGGCCTTCGGTTCACTTCTGCATACATTTTGTGAACAATTGTTAAATAATTAGAGAGAAAATAATTGTCATAGAAGTCAGAGTCTGAGAAGGTATTGAAGCCCTAATGCGATACAAATAAGTTTGGAGACAATAGTGAGAAGTGGTATCAATTGGTGATCATGTGTTTGCGATACCAATCGACGAACTCGTCGAGCAGCACAGGCCACGCACCGTCCTCGTCGTAATTGCTCAGATCGTGACTAATTGAACGACTAAACTCTAATACATTACACCATTGATCCTTATTGAGGACTTTGTATTTGGATTGTTCTAAAAATTGGTGAAAATATGGATAAAGTGGCCAACGCTTGGCCAATAATAACTGAAGCATTGCTTTGGCTGTCTCTAAGTCGAGGCTTCGCTGGTCTTTCTCCTGGTTATCAACAAATAAAAAGACATTACAATAATGCTATCATCGGTGGAATATCAAACCTTTGAGAAATCAAATGAGTAACGGTAAACCGATTTGAAAGTAGCTGGATCACCGAGCGAAAGCCGCAACTGATCCAATTTGTTTCGAAGTTTAACTAAGGTATCACATCTGCAAGAAAATGTGGGATAAGACACCTGTGCTCATGAGGCCATCCGAGTGGCCATTCAGACAACACTCACTGCATTTCGCTCATGCCTTTGAGCCACTCCTTCAGGTGGAAGTATCCCATTTGTTTGGCCTCCATTTTCCACGATATCACTAACATAACGATGTCTTCGGGCGGTACACCCAATGCATTGCAGAACCTTTCGACACCTTCAGGTTCAATCATCTCTGGATCGGATTGGGCTGTAGATGGCAAATGTTATAAGACATTTGAAAAAGAAAGAAGATGGCTTTGACTCACAGGCAAACTCTTTGAAGGAGGCGATGCAACGCCTTTGTGAGAAATTGGATTCATCGTCGGTTCGCGCAGAGTTGCGGCGAGAATTGTATCTGAAAAGAGATTGGAGGCTTGACGTCAAGATGAAGATGGCACCTATTCTCTTGCTAATCACAAGTACTTACCGATCGGAACTCATGACTGAATTTTTAAATCGTTTTGAATTAGTTTTTTCCTCTTCACAGACGTCTATATTGTATTTCCTTCGCCTTTGCGGAGGCATTGGAGGCGTCGGACCGATGACACCACTGAAGTCGACAATCAACGACTGTCGGAGTCGAAGCAATTCACTTAAATCACGATCTCTTCCACAAGAATGTAAACTCTGAGACAAAATGGACACTCAATTAGTGAGTGAAGTCAAGTGCTTTAAAGTAGAGGTAAAATTTAATTTGAAGACAAACCAGGTTTTGAAGATCGTGTTGCAGTGAATGTGTCCCCAATTGATCCACTTTTGATGTCGTTGTGGTTTAAAACTGACCGTTGATTGCCTTTTGTGATGGCTTTCCTTGTGTTTGGCTCAGACACCGCTCCGACTAATAATAGATTTTGTGACACCTGTAGTCAATACTTAAACTCAAATATGTTTCTATTCAATCAATTGTCACTTCTTTGACAATATTTAGCGACAAATTGATTGCAATTAATTGTAAATAAATTGAAAAAAATAATCACAAAATGGGTTAAAGCGGTAGTCAAGAGATGAACGCGAAGGCCATCAGAGGTGCGAAAACCAATGACGTGAGGCCGCAGAGGATAGGGGGCTATCGGACAGTGAGGACTCACTATTGGAACTGTTCCAAAGGGACGGATCGAAGACTGCAAAGGCAATGCTCACTTGACCTGGATGAATATGGCTCTTGCTTTATTGATATGGCATTTGAGAAATCGTCATGATAACATTGCAGGGGACAGGTCTGGCACTCATAGGTCATGCAATTTGCAGTCAAAGGCTCGTATATAACGGCGAATAACAGTACAAATATTTGATGTAAACTTACCGTTAATCGGGTCCGAGAGAGCTCTGGTAGCGATCAAGACCTCAGACCAAGAGCTCGGACATGAGTCTGGCCTAAGATTACGGCGATGTCGGTCGGAGTTCGTCAGCCATTGACTCAAACATTGTGTTTATATTTTATGTAATTTTATTTTTTACGTTTCACTCACTCAACCGAACCATTGAGTCAAACGAAACGAGAGTTCCCCCGACTTTAGCACAGGTTCTGTCATTGAGCACACCCTATGAACATCTCTCAAAGTCCAGCCCTTGGCCTCACTTTGATGTCAAAAAGTTGGGAAAACTTGACAAAGCATTACGTCTATCAAAATGCAAGATTTCGGACGACTTATTGCGGAAATTAAATGATAATTAAGCATGTTCAACTTTATTTTCCATCTAATTGTGCATGGTCAACAACTCTTAAAGTTCTGGTTAAGTTTGTTACCTCAAAAATGTGATAATTTTTGTCATTGATAATAAAGCAAAATTGCAATTTTGACGAACTTTACGAACAGAGTTTCAGCTGATTTATGGCACATCAAAAACGTATGGCCACAGCCGTGTCGAGTAAAATGAACTGGCTTAAACAAAGACATGTGCCACTTGGTTATGACCGAGATCATTGACAATTTTGACCGATTGATCTCTCAGTTGATATGTGAAAGTGGTTTCTGTTTTGTTTGAACTTCTCAATCGCCGCCAAAGTGAACGCAAAGAAGGGTTCAAAACAGGTCTGCATTGAAAACATTTTTTTCATGTGATTTCAAAAGCGATTTAATCGTCGATCACATGCTTTGACTTCAAGTGGTTTGCAGTGAATCTGATGTGAAGTGAAATGAAATGACTGTTGAAATAACATTATTGACATTGAGATTGAATTTGAAGATAATTTGAGTGAAAATTAAGATCTAAATTGTATTTTTGAGAATTAATAGCCAAAAAGTGGTAAAGAGTGTGAAAGTAGAGCCTAAGAGACGAATCAATGTTGTCTTCAGTCAGAGATGTGGTCCAAAGTGCTCCGATTGATGCTAACGTTGTCAACGATTATGCCATTCATTGCAATGAAGACAATGTTTGGCTTTTGATGTCTTTCGCCAAAACATATGTTTGTCTCAAGTCTATTAAGAAGTTTGTTTAGATTAGCGTTTGATTGACTCATCTGTTTATCTTTGAATGTGTTTGAGTGTTAAGTAATGTCCCGTAAAAACAAGAAATGCAAACAAAGGGCTCTCGACTCGGAGGCCAACTCAGACACCGTTATCTCGAATCTTGCGGCCAACGAGAACAACTCGACTCAAATGGATCGACTCAAACAACTTCAGGAGATGTTCGCCGATCGCATCGAACCCGACCTCATCCACGATGTCTTCCAGGAGTGCGCTGGCAATGGTCTGTCTCATGCCTTTAAATGTCTTTCTTGACACCACTTCCTGAATGTCTGCCAAATATTTTGAATATTTGTCGCTCGACTTTCATTGTCTACACTTGTTTTCGGACACGTTTTCATTGAACGATTGGCGCAATTATCTGAATGTTTAGTGGAGAACCTGTGATGTCCTCAATCCATAACATTAATAGCACCGGATTTTAATTAATGCATTGCTCTTAAACTCTTTCAACGATAAAACCAAAAAATTGTTGCCTTTTTATCAATTTTGAGCCAAAATTCTTGAACCATGCAATAAAATAATTTATTAATATACAAAATCTAGACTCCAATGCAATGCTTTAGCCCTTTCTTTAGTGTAATTAGTGGAAGGAATGTCATATCAAAATTATCTCAAACAGACTCTCCAGAAGTCTATCAATTTTTGCAATCAACGGCAAAAACTTGCTATTAGTGTAAAAATATAGGACTTGTGGGACAGCTCTTCGACAGCTCTCAAGAGCTCTTTACTGACTTATCTCGATTATTGATTGCTTTTATCGGAGGACTTGTTATTTCGAATTATCACTTATGAAAGTGCTTATTATCCTTTTATCAAATTCATGATAATATCACGACAAATCAAATTAGCTCATATTGTTAGTTACATGAGATCAGTGATTGAACCTCTGATAAAATTATCGAACATTTAATTTTCTCAAACTTATTCGTTTGTATGAATAGAATGTCATTAATAATGCTTTTGAAAAATTAAATCTACCCATGTTTGTTAATTAGGTCTCGCAAATGTCATTTCGTTTTTGGCAATTATCTCGATTAATCTAATAACCAAAATTTCTGTTCAATTTCTGGTTCAATCTTGATCTCAATTTCATCATTCTTTGGCCATTGATTTTACTTTCATTTCATTCATTATCCGATTTATCACACTTTCAACTCGTTTTCGACCATCGATTAGAATTTCTCAATAACAGACTTTTACATTGAATGCCATTGTTTCACATTATAGAAGGTTTTCAAAATATTTAGTTCAATATAACTATTTGGTAGATAATTATATTCAGGGCAGACTTGGCATTCATATTATTTAATTCTCGTCAATTCTTAATTACAAATGTGACATGCACACAAACAGGTTGATCATGCACAACTGTTTCACGAAAAATACCTGAAAAATTTAACCTTCAAATTAAAATACAATGATATATATCTCATTCCAACAGCTGAGCAGACCATCGAAAGCCTTTTGGAACTGTGCGATAGCGCTCAATACCTGCCATCAGATTTGCCAAACAATACCATTGAAGAAGTGCCTCACACTCTATCGGAATTTCCGCCGACGCTCAGTACAAATTCAAATACGGAGTATTTTCAGAGTTGTAGTACAACAGATCCCAATGTAGAAGTATTGAGCCGATTGCCGGTCAACTCACACGGCGGCCAAAAGTCGGCTCTGAACGCAGTGATGCCATTCGCCAATCTATTTGCCCCCAAGAATAATAACCACGGATTAAATAATTTGAAATCTAGTCACTCATCAAAGCCAACAAACCATCAAAACTTGTCCGAAAATTACAAAGATATAAAGACCGCCATTAGATCGGGAAGAGATAAGGTTCTTGTGTTGATGAGGGGACTGCCCGGTAGTGGCAAGACCTACTTGGCCAACGAACTAGTCCGCGGCACTAACGGTATTATCCTCAGTACAGACGACTATTTCATCCAAAATGGTCGTTACTATTTCGATGCCTCACAACTGCCAATTGCTCACGACTGGAATCAAAAGAGGGCCAAAAAGTACATTGAAATGGGCAGATCGCCGGTCATTATTGATAATACCAACCTTGAGGGCTGGGAAATGAAGCCTTATGTTACATATGGTTATATCGACGGTTATTCGATTTTCTTTGTCGAACCAAACAACCCTTGGAGTCGAAACCCGAAAGCCCTGTCGAAGCGCAATATTCACGGAATACCAAAGGAAAAGCTAGAGGTTATGGCCGATCGATTTGAAAAGGTGACCGTCGAACAAATGATTCGTAATCTTAAGCTCAACGGTCAGGTCATTCATAAGTCTAATTCAGACGAAAAGGTTCCCCAGAATTTGGTTTCGACCAATGGATTGAAGCAAATTGTTTTGCGCTCAAAAAGTTCTCCATTGACGGGATTTGCCTCCACTGCCACAAATTCTAAAGACAATAGTAATTTTGGAGAATCTTCAAAGTCTTCGCAAAATTCAGTGTCCACACAATCGATTGATATGGCGTCTACCAGTTCGCAGGTCGAGTCCAATTCCTCCGCCGAACCGAGTACTTCAATGATTGATAACCAAATAGACATCGATCTTCTTCTGGCTTTGCATCGCAAGAGTACTGACGACGAAACTTCTTCTCAAAGTGCTTCTGATGCCAGTAGTGTTGTCAGCCAAGAAACTGGTTGGGAAAGAGATGATGAGTTCACATATACGCACAATAATGACAATATTATTCCGCAAAACATAGTCAATGAGTGCAATGAAGGTCACAAACCTTCTGGAAGTGGAGAGAGTGTCAACAAAGTTGACGATAAATTATCGGAATCGCAGCCAAAAGCTCAAAAAGACCGCAAAACCAGACATGAAATTAATGATGAATATTGTATCAAAGAAGAAAACCCGGATGACATAGAATTCAATGAGCCTTGGGATGAGAATAATGAAGACGTGAGTGAAGCGCTTGCATTGCAAGACTCGGCCAACAGACTGAAGAAGTTTGGCTTAGTTGGAGTCCGAAAGTCTAATTGGGAGTTCCCCGCCTTCCCTATTGATGACCAGAACAGCTTTGACTCAACTAGCAATAAAATCAGTATTACTTGTTATGCACGACAAACACAGACTGAGCCTAAAGATTGGGCTCTTCTAGAATTGAGACAATATAGTAAAGATTCGAAGGAAGGACTTGAAACTGATAGTAGTGATGGCGAGGAAATGCCGATCGAGACAACACTTGATCCGAAGCGCAACCTTTTGAAAGTGATGCTCCACAAGGGAACCTTCACTTGTGATGTGCCCGACGACCTGACCAGAGACCAGAAGTTGAATACATTGAGACAGAAGTTTCCTAAAGCAGAGGACAACCATTTGAACGAAATATTGGACGCCTGTCTCGAAGATTACAATTGGGCCGAAAAAGTGTTGAGTGAGTTGAATGACGAACACTTCGATGTCGGAGCCCTCGAGCAGTTGCAATCGGCTGAGCCTTCCATCAGCAGTCCTGATCTCGATTCTGGCTCGACCTCAACTGAAGACGAATTTGTCGAAGCTGTCACAGACCAGAAGAGTTCAGACGACTTTGTTTTAACTCTGGATCCATTACTGGCCGCTCAATTACAAGCACAGTTCGGTTTCCTCACTGAGTCAATGTCTCCCGAAGACCTAACCATAACACTAAGTCATGGCGTCGCGCGACTCCTTCATCACAATTGGAAGAAATCATTGAACCAAAAGCCATCGCAACCCTCTCTAAACGTCAATCCATCGCAAACTCAAAGTATTAATATTTGTAACAAAATTGGAAACAAAAACAAAAATATTTCAAACGTAAAGCCAAATAACTTATTGGATTTGGAGAAAAGTACTCCGAAAAGTGAATTACAAGAGATTATGGACTTAGAGTTGGCTAAAGAGCTGAGTCGTCAGGAATATGACGAGAGTTTGGTCGCCGATGCTCTCAGAGCAAAGAACCCGACCCAAAGATTTGTAGCCAGAGAACTGTTGTCAACCAAGATGAAGAGGGATCAGCTCCACCAAAGATATCCAGGAGTTGATGAGAGCTTCCTCGACACTATATTCGAGTCAAACAAGTGAGTCATTCCCATAATATTCATATTGTTTTATCATTTCTAATTTGTTTCAAAAGGAATTCATTTTAAAATAATTATTTGCTACAAATGAATGTGATATTTAAAGATATTATCTTTAATCGAGGAAAAGTTTGACAAAGATTTTATATTTCATTTATGTTCAAAGAGTTTTGGTCGAAGTTTTATTAAATATAACTAATCTTCATATCAATGCCTTTATTGCATCAGTTATTTGTTGGGCAAAACCATCAATGTTTTGGACAACTCTTTGGGACTCAACGATGACTTCAGCAATGAAACCGAACAACTAATCGCTGCCGAAGGATATGGTTCGCCCGTCAACGGCCAGAGTCGGGCCGCCTCGCCATCCAAACATGTCCGCAAAAACATCGATATTAAGGCAGTGCTGGCAAACATGAATGGTTTGCTAGAGAAGAAACAGGAGTATCACAATAAAACCCGACTGGCATTCCAGAGAAAGATGTATGCCGTGGCCTCTTATTATGGCGACGAAGCCACTCAACTTCAGAGGAAGATCGAGCGACTCAGCAATGAGATTGTCGATTCGATACTCACCAATTGGTTAGGAATAAAGTTTTATTAATTTTAATTAATTTAGCAATTATTAATTTCAGCTCAAACTCAAATGAATTGGATTTGCATGGACTTCACATCAGAGAAGTCAACTCTATTTTATCGGAATATTTGCGGCGAAAGTCAGAAGAGTTGCGGAGAACGCCCGGAAAGAGGCGGCTCTGCATTGAAATAATCACCGGTTATGGCGCCACCAAAGGAGTCCAGGGAACCATCAAACCGACGGTCATTCAGTATTTGAGGCAAAAGAGCTTAACGTAAGTGATGTCCACACAGATGTCATAATCCTGATGCTAATTGTGATCTCTTGGGCCATAACAGGTACGAAATGGTCAATATGGGTGTCATTCGAGTCACTCTAACTCCATGACCACAACTCATCGTATATTTGTCTATATTTTTCGAATCATTTTCGGCCGTAAATTAATAGTATTTTTAATGTTCTTCAAAAGAATTTCTAAGTTTTTATCAAAACCAATGCTTTTGATTGGATTATATTTAATAATTTTTAATAGAAATTTTTAATTTTAATTAACACTTATATTAATAAATATTTTTGAGTCATCCGTTGGTTTCAACGCATCTGCGAATCAAATGACAAATGTATTGCTGAAAGTATAGTGTAAGCGATGTCTTACCTGCAGGTCTGTTGGTCAAACATGGCACCCGAAGAGCATACTCTGGAAGCTGTTGGCGGACAAACGCATTGACACATTTCATTAGACCACATTCGGTTGTTGTGAGCACAGGTGCCGGCCATCGACATGTCTAAGCATTCACAGGCGCATCGGTCTCGAGAGAACCGCTGTCTATCGTTGCAGTTCCGCTCAGACATAGCGCACTGACAGCCGCACTGAATGTGTTTCTCCATCTTCACACGCATACACCTCTCGATTGGCTGCGGGGGAGCTCCTGATTGAGGATTTGCCACAACTCGGTTGAAGACCTGTTAGATGAAAACTTATTGAAAGCTCTGAGTGGTTTGGGGTGACCTACAAAGCCCATAGTGACCGGAACTTCGATAATCTCCTTAGAGATGGGCAGACACTTATAATTTAGGTGACCGGTGTCACAGACGCCTCCTTCGCATCGCTCTACTTCGTAGCTGTGCGGCCAATGAATTGCTCCAGGCATATAGAGCATCGATGACATCTTGACCGGAATTAATTTCTTGCGCGGTGCACCGCATCGGGTCATCCGATGCAATTGTTGGGACTCGCGTTTGAATCCTCGCGAACAAACGGTTTCGACTGTCGGCAGTAGTTCATGATAATTAGTTCATTGGTCTCAATGTCAACACAAATGAAATGACTTTGGAGGAAGAGTTCAATTGAAAGCAACGAACCGAACGGAAAGTCATTTCCAGGATTTAAATGTATTTTCCCTATTTTGGGTTATCTCTGGCGGTCAGTCGGACTATCGCTTCACAAAACTCACGATTCCTTGCATTTAATTGAGTAACTTAATAAAATTGTATACAACACATGATAACCTACCATGATAACCTGAGTGTAGTATTCTTACATGTAACCAACATCATGTTGGTAAGTTTTTACGAAGCGAAGCGTAGCATATAATCTTGGGCCTTAAGCCCCCCTCCCCCACGGTGTCCAGCAGCATAAGTTATCGAGATAATTTACTAGTGTTTACCATTGTAAAGGACGAAATCGGCTTAGAACTAGGTTGAAGAGAGTCTTGACTGTAACATAGGGTGGCTAAAGAGGGTTTTCAACTTTCAGGATTCTATAGTTGTTTGGCTCCACTTCGTGGGCAATAGTCTTCATAAAATACTTGTTTGTAATTTTTTTCAAATTCGATGTTTCATTAAGAAAATCCCAGTTTTCCCAGAAACTAACCCTTTATTACCTCCTCATTGCTGTTACTCATGTGTGCCTATATTTGAAACATTGTCTTTTAAGTGTATTCCAAAGGCAACAGAGGTTTACTATAGTATAGTCAGTGAAGCGCTAAAAAGATAATTGAATTAAACGATCCTTAGATGACATTTATCTATAGTTTTCAAAAACCATTTTTCTGTCCGACAAATGCCACTAAAAAGACATTTATTGTCTGTTTTGTTATATAATATGCGATAATCTGTTCGGTTGTTAACGCTCTGATTGGCCGTAAGTGTAGTCGTCGTCACTCAGTAATCATAAATTATGTCATAATTAACGGCATTCGTCGACAAATTCATCGCAACTTTTATTTATCGTCAACACTAGTAATGCCTTTGAATACAAGGCATTCATTCACTTATATACGGGATTATGGCTAGAGTTACCAGATCTACAGGTTTAACCTGTATAGTGGAGGAATGGAGGTTCAAGCTACATTCTACAGCGTGACATGTTAATTTAGCAAGTTGGTAATCAATTAATATCTCCTTGATTTTTCAGCTATAAAGGTAATTCTTTAAGGAAGTAGATGTAGTGTGAGTTGCAGGTCTGGTCTGAATAGGTGTGGGAACCCTACTTAAGGCTTGTTAATCAGGCCAAAAGCAAAGCAAAAGCTCTTATGATTTGGAGACAAGAATAGCATTTGTAGTGTTGGACTCTATTGGAGTGATCAGGACTTAACGGATATATTGATTGACCTTTTGCTTGGCTAATCATTGAAACTCATAGGGGATAATAAAAGTGACATTCTTGTTTTTGCTTCAATACATTTATCGAACCTTCTTAATAGTAATATATACTAGAATCTAGTATATATCATCATCCAGTAACTAAATGATTAAGAACTAAGAATTAAAGTTCTTTCATCCAAAGAATTTATTCACCTTTGCATTAATATCGCCCACACCTTCACGTGACTTGAAAGGTACTTTTTTAATTTTACCTATCGCATAACCTTTGATGACTTTGAATGCTTCACTAAATACTAATTATTTTTAATATCGGGTTAGTATGTAGCAGGGATGGACAAGGCCCGAGACTACAGGGGGGTATAAAATTGGCAATTAATCTATATTTATTGTTTTACATACATATAGGTAAATCTTCAATCTTGAAAGACTTTCAAGAATTCCAAATATACTTTTGTTTTATTGAGGAATTGAACAAAATTGAAAATGTAGAAAATAACCATGAAAGTTTTCCCGAGTGATTGGGAAGATTGAAAACATTTTCCATTTAAGTGATTCTTTTCTCCATTTTCAGTATAATTCTATATCTATCACTTCACTTTGCTCCAGGTCTATTTCAATCCATTCAATTTCGCAAATTGTTCGAAGAATTTAGCCAAAAAAATACAATCAAAAAATTGTTTCATATCCCTGATGTGAACTATCCAGTTAGAGGGGAAGATTACCCTAAAAGTTGCCCTTTGAGATTGCTATGGTATTTTTTAGAAGAAATTTACTAGAAAGTACAACTAAAAATGGAACTGACCACTGAGGTTAGACTCGAGTCTAGGAAACTTCATCGTAAGAGCACTACTTCTTATAGAGTGTGGTTTTTCTATGAGAAGTACATACTACTCAAACTGTGGTCCACACTCTATAAGAATTAGTGCTCAAACGATGGGCTTTCCTAGACTCGAGTCTTACCTTAGTGAAACTGACCAATGGGCTTTTTGCTCAACGCTTGACCATTCTCCCTGGCTTAAGCTTTTAGCGCCAAATATAGAACCCCTTCTTCATGATCATCAA
>JAQGCD010000188.1:0-12692 GCA_034698965.1 Zygoribatula sp. | reverse complement strand
CGAATCCTCACTGGAATCCAATCAATGACTCACAACAAAAATTTATTGAAAACATTAAATCAAATTACACGATCAATGAGAGCCAAGCGATGTCCAGAAGTGGTCTTATATCTAGTCTCAACCGCAACAATCTGTCGAACAGCGCCAACACTCCGCCGCCTTCGAACCCCGAGTCCAGTTCCTCCAACAACGCCGAAGACATCGAAACCAATGCCTACCGAAACGAAAGGGAACGCCTTCTCAGCATAATTACCAACAGTTTCACCGAACAGGAAGAACGAGCGGCCGCTATGTCTCTGAGTTCTTTGTTCTTACATCAAATGGCGTCCAATAGTATTAACAGATCGCGACCCGAACCCGTTCAGACAGAATCACATCCACTACTCTCAACGCAGTCTAATATTAGAAATGAGTAAACACTTCTGTAAATACCAAACAATACTATTGCATGAAATTGGACTTCGATTGTGAGCACCGAAACAACTTTTGCTCAAACAATCACAACAATCAAACCGACTCTACTTTGATTTATTTCAATTATGTTTAATCCAAATGAACTGAAAATTTAATATATTGTAAACGTATAATATATGCCTTCATATTCAATAAAAACGTTATTTACGAACTACTGTTCTATTATTGGACCTATTTAATTTATCAATGGCTTTTATAAGAAATTAATTGCTTTTTGTATTTTAATTAACAAGAAAACCAATTGCTTTAATAGGGATTCTAAGCTCAGGTCACAAAAATTGTTTAATGTTGGTTGAAATAGCAACTGCTTGTACAGAAATATTCGTCACTCATTAGCATTGTATAAGAATTTATATTTTCAGTCATTTTTCCTTCAAATTGAACGGAAAACTAAACGAAAAGATAAAAAAATTATTGAAAAATGTGATTTGAACTGCGCTTCACTTTGAAGGTGTCGTATGATCACTAATAATCTCTGTTTTAATAACTTTTTCCATAAGTTTAATCGTTAAAGTAAACCAAAACCAGTAATCAATGGGAAAAAGCAGTCGAAATTGTCGAATGGAATATTTGATGGAATCGTATGAATAGCATATAAAAGGGCATTTATATTGGCATTAATATTGTCTTTAGTGGTGAATGGCATTGATCTCCATTGTCTGGCATTGTCTCGTTTGCTCGTCTCTGGTCTTCAATTGTTTGCTTGGGTTATGAGAAAAAGAATTAACACTTGACTGACAATAACGACTATATAGTGATAATACTTTTGAGAAATTGATAAAAAGTAAATAAGATCTACGGAATCAACAGAAATGAGTTTATATTACCAAAAATAGCCGAAAGATATGTATAGGTTTTGTGACTAATTATTAGCGATTTGCGTCAAATTTTCGTGTTTTCAACTTTGGTTATCTCAACATATATTGTGAAAGAATCGGACATCAATTCTATGTAATCGACATAATTGCGAAACATTTTAGTTAAAATGTCGCAATGAATTAGAGATATGAATACCGATAATTAAAATGCATTTTTAAAAACCATTAAATTTTTTGGACTCGTTTTAAAATTCTTTTGAGGTATTAAACGGGAATTTAATCTTAATTAAAATAAAGACTAAGATATTTGGCAAAACAAATGTTGAATTTGGCATCGATTACAAGAGTTGGCCTTCAAATGACAAATATTAGCAAAAAAATCCAAACTTAATTCAATCGATTACTTGATTGATCAATCAATTAGTCGATAATTACTGCAATCAATGGTCTATTGTCTCCGTTCTATTAATAATTAATATTTGATTTTATTAGAACAACCATTGGTATCGAGTTTTGACTTCTGTACAGAAAAATATTTAACTTAATGTTTCGATTCATCAGGATATATGTGTTGCCAATGTTTATTCGAATTTTGAATCTAGTATTGGCAAACAAATGATAGCGATTTGTTTTCAACAACTCCAACAAAACCTCAGCAATAAAAACAGTGGCAAAGACTCTGACGGCATCTGATTCACAACCAAAGCCAAGACCAATGAAGAACTGTGTATTGCACTGTGTATTGCACTGACACTGATTGGGAGAGATCTGGTCTGAAGAGTTGTCAATTGACAGCAAAGATTATACATTTCAGTATTGACAGTGGATTAGAGGACATTAACTTATTGTCAGCGATTGTTGTGCCCGACAGACATCACTTGATATCCCTTTTCCTTAAATGTAACGAATATAACGATTCAATTGTAAAAAATTTATTTAATTCACACAATTTCCTCATCAGTGCATGAATGCCATTATGAAAGAATGACAGAATTAGTGATATCTGTGAGGATTTACTGAGGAGACGAATGTCGATTGGAGTCAATTAGGAGTCAATTCGATCCATCGTTAGCTCGAATATCAGTGGACTGGGAGTGAGTGTAAGTGCGAGTGGAGTGCAGTACGCGTACACCAAACCAGTTAGGGCTGGCACTCGACGGCAGTTGACGGCTCTTTAAGTACTTTAACACGAGATGCTTGCTCTCAGTTCAGACTCCAGAGTTGGACTACAGTCGCACACCGGATAAGAATTTTATCATTTTCTGGAAATCTTGTGAACCATCACTAGAGTTAAACATATCATACAAACCAAACCGAAAAACTTTTCAGTTTCGAGTCAGTCGTCGAAAAGTTTGGATGTAATCGTCTCTCATATTGACTGGTCATCAGACTTACTCGCCATCACTTGCCTTCACCCGACTCGACCTTTACATTCCGATCCATCGCATCTCATCACATACTCATCATATACTCATCTCATCGCAGATACATCACAACAGCCAAAATGCGTGACTTAGGTCCTCTGATCGGCGCCATTGACCAGGGTACTTCTTCAACCCGGTTCCTCGTGTTCGCCGTCAACACCGGAGAGCTCGTCACTTACCATCAAATTGAAGTAAAGCGAGTTTTTCCAGTGGAGGGTTGGGTCGAACAGGACCCGCTTGAGATATTCAACTCTGTCTGCGAGACCATTGAAGTGGTGATGGACAAACTTCACAAACTAGAGATCAATCCCAATGACATCCAATGCATCGGACTCACTAACCAGAGGGAGTCGGCAGTGGTCTGGGATAAGGCAACTGGTATGTCAGACCATTCAATTGTAAGCAATAGAACTTGAATTCTGTGCGAGCTCTGCACAAGTTGTGCACAACCAGTGCGTGTCAATGCCTTTCTATCATTACGAGCATTGAGAATATCAATCAATCACTTGTTGTCGTTTTGTGCTACCTTGACATCGGTGGTGAAGTGGTGGGCGCATTACTCACATACTCCTATCACTTAACACCACTTCACCATCATTTGGAACACTTTCAAATAGTTCACTCGGTTCTTCAAAACACTAAACCAGCTTTATTTCTATCCAAAGCAAGCGCTGAATAAACTTTTTTTGCAAAAGAATTTGAACAAAAAAGAAAACTTATTTTAATTTTAAATCTCTGAATGGCATTCGTTAACATTGTAAGAATATAAACTAAAAGACTTTCATTTTAAGGCCAACCGCTTTACAACTGCATCGTATGGCTGGACAACAGAACCAGCGATATAGTGGACACTGCATTGGACAACATTCCGGGTCGGGACCTGAATTGGCTCAAGAAGAAGACAGGTCTTCCCATTTCCACATACTTCACCGCATTCAAACTCAAATGGCTCATACATAATGATCCGAAAATGATGGAATGTATCAAAAACGATCAGATATTGGTCGGAACAGTTGACTCTTGGCTTCTTTGGAAGCTGACCGGAAAGCACATGACCGATGTGACCAATGCGAGCCGCACTTTGCTAATGGACATCGAGTCACTTGAATGGGACCCCGTTTTGTGCCACTTCTTTGAGATTCCAATGAAAATATTGCCAAAAATTAAGCCGTCGTCCGACTTCTACGGCGATATTATCATTGGACCCCTTGTGGGCAAACCTATTACAGGTCTGTACTCTTATCTCATTATTTAATGTTAATCTTAATTTTAAGAATTTATAAATTAGTTATTATAGTTGACAAGAACATAGAAATTAAATTAAATGCTATATTAGGTTCTGAACCCGATATCATCCGTTGCTTAATCGCTTGTAGAGGACATCAAATCTAACCGTTTTCACAATTTTCTGCTCATTATCTTTCAATAATTTTTTATCACTTAATATAACTTTAGTTTTGGTTCCTTTCGCAATAGATATTAGAATCATAAATTCATTTGATTATCCAAGTACATATGCTTTCAAATGACAGAACGACTTCTGTTGTGGCTCTTGTGGTGACAAAGTATAACTTCGAGATATCTTTAGATAGTTTAGAGTCGAAAAGTTATGCAATTGGGGAAAAACCAGGTTTGGACCTGTCGTTAGGGCATTCTGTGGTAAAGCTCCTCCTCTGACTCGTTGCCAATTCTAATCAGACGTCTTCAAAGCATTTAAGCATTGGATTTGACACTTGTTCGAGCTATTAATTCAGTGAAATTCCCGAAATATAACTCAAACTGCTTAAATTTATTATTTCAATTCGTTCAAAAATATTTTGTTCGCTCAACAACAAATCGTGGTCAACATACCGGTTCTCATTCGTTCAACTTGTACAACTTATAGATTCCTATTTATTGACGCATTTGCAGAACTTTAAATAAATTCTTTGAAATGATAACAAACAAAGTCAACACTAGGATAGATATTATTTAGCTAAATTTAGAATTTAATTCTATATGACTCTTGACAATAATTATATTTAAACTATGAACATTTTGAAATAAGAATTCTATGATAGATTCTTTGAAAATATAGAAAAATGCTTTGAAAGTTTTTATTGAATTTTGCTGGACCAAAAAGATCTTAAACAAATTTTAAAAATTGTATCTTTATCTAAATTTTAAAGGTGTAATCGGCGATCAAAATGCAGCTCTGGTCGGTCAGAAATGTTTCGGCATAGGTCAGGCCAAAGTGACTTATGGAACAGGCTGTTTCCTAATCCAGAACATCGGTCCGGGACCAATTCACGGCGCTTTAAGTAGTGTCTCAAGTGAGGCCAAGAAGACGCTGATAACAACAGTGGCCTATAAGTTGGGGTCACAGCCGGCCTGCTATGCACTCGAGGGAAGCGTTGCCATCGCTGGTGCGGCCATCACTTGGCTCAGAGATAATCTCGAATTAATTCAGAATTATGGTGAAATCGAAGGAATCGCTAATCAAGATGTCAATGCAGGCGGACTTTTCTTTGTGCCCGCATTACAAGGTATGCAATGAGAAAAGTGTTGATCGCTTGACATTTAAACGACTCTTCTGCAGGTCTATATGCGCCGTATTGGGACGCGAACGCCACGGGAACCATAATCGGTGTCTCGCAGTTTAGCCGAAAGTGTCACTTAGTTCGGGCAACTCTTGAAGGAATTGCTTTTCAGTCCAATGATATATTAGCAATGATGCGTCAGGACAGGAGTGGTATCAAAGTTGATGGCGGCATGAGTTGTAACGATTTGTTGTGTCAGATGTTGGCCGATATATCCGGCGGTAAAATTTTAAGACCCAGACTCACCGAAGCGACCGCTTTGGGTGCAGCTATGGTCGCCGGCTATCACGTCGGCCTCTGGGACATACTTGAAGAGCACACATCAGACATGCAGGCGTCAGAACTGCCAAACGATGGCCTCATCGGACAAATCGCTCGCAGACTATCCTTTAATAAGGACAGCATTGACAACACTCGAAACAAATATGATATATTCTGGCCAAAACTTGATGAACAGACACGTTCTGACCGCATCAACACCTGGAAGATGGCAGTCGGTCGCAGCAGAAAATGGATTAGAGTCGAGAAACAAGAGCTCAAGAAAATAAATTATAAGAGACTATCGGCACTACCCTTCATGTTCTATGTATTGCTATCTTTCGGGACACATATCTTCAGCGAAATCAAATGCAGTGCATAGCATAAGACAGGGCTGACATCTCAATACTCGAGGCAAAGGCCGCACACATTTCAGACAATGGTTTTGACTCCAAGTCGAGACGTTTCTTATCTCTTCGGATGCAATTTTAAGCATAATTTTGTAAATTATTTTTATATATTTGTATAATAAAACAATTTCATAGCTTTGAATTAAGACTTAACACTAAAGTCTAAAAACTCATAGTTTGTATTGAATTTAATGCAATAAAAGCAAAACAAATTGAAACTAAATTCAATTTATTTAAACCCTTTAAATCATAATGAATTGACTAACAATTGTTTAACTCTTCTAATAATTAGCATAACATCTAAGTGAGACTTCCGAGCCCTTCGGGTGACCGCAGCCGACTCGAACTCACTTCAGTTTGGAGAAGAGGGTCTGAGAGGCGCAGTGGTCGACGCAGTGCATCAAATCGATGATCTCTTCCATACAGGTTTCGGCGGTTTGTGACCGACTGTTCACCCGATCGTTGCATTCGTTCAATTTCTTCTCATATCCGAGACAATGTTTTTCTTTGCACTCTTCGCGCAATACAACTTGCGGGTCGACCAACTCCTCCTCTTCTTCCTCGTCGGCGGCGAAGACTTTTCCCTTATTTTCGATCACTTTGGACATCTTTCGCAATAGATTTCACCTCTGGTTCACCGCTTTTTACCGACAATCAGATCCGCAATCAATATCAATGTCGAGTGAAGTATGGCTGAAATGTTGACTATTTGTACATTAATTTCGTTGATATTTAGCTCAAATTTTGAATACATGTTTGGTCTAAGTTTCGGTAATTCAACTCATGATTAATCCATTCAAACTTATCATAAGTATTTTGATTATATTACCATCGACTAATTAGGTTATATTGATGTAATTTCAATAACATTTACATTTTTAAAACCAATTTATTAAATTAAATCTAATGGACGTAATCTATGATCGGTCTTATGATATGAAAACATTTGTTAATTTTGACCGAAATTTTAATAAAATTTAAATGTTTTAATCATCAATTGAAGACAAATCTGAAACGATGGACGAGTTATCTAAACTTCAAGAGTTATCTCTGGTGTCGAAGATCTGCACCGAACTCGAGAATCATTTGGGCTTCAACGACAAAGATATGGCCGAATTTATCGTATCGTTGGCCGAGAAGAACAACACATTTGATTCATTTAAGAAAGTTCTTCATGAAAATGGCGCCCAATTCAACGATTCTTTTATCGCCAATCTCTTGAGAATAATTCAACACATGAAACCCAAGCCTATAGTTAAAGAGAATGAGAAGGAAAATGAAAGCATGTCTTCGGACAAAAACGACATCCAAATGAAGAAAGTATTGTTTCCATTCCTCGCCATTCCGAATGACCCTAACGCTAGGCTTATGCTCGAAAGTGAAACCAAAAAGTCTGATGGCATCAAAGCTGAAGAACCAGAAGTTAGTGCAGACCAGAAGGTGGCCATAGATGCGATGGCATTCTTGGAATCAATGGCTCCTAAATTGGGTATAAGTTCAGCTGAAGACTCGAAACCCTCTAAAAGCGATGAGAGAAGCCATAAAGAAGAGCGAAGTGCTCGCAAACGAAGTAGAAGTAGAAGTAAAGATAGAGATAGATATAAAAGCTCTAGAAGTAAAAGAAGCAGAAGTCGAGAGCGATCAAGAGATAGAAGCCAAGAAAGCAGACACAGAAGGAGACAAAGAAGTAGAAGTGGCTCCAGAGATAGGGATAGACGAAGAGATAGAGAAAGAGGCATAAGTCGTAGCCGAGAAAGGGATTACAAGAACAGAAGAGAAGATAAAGAGAAAGAATGGCAGAGACTTCCAACTGAACCTGTTGTTGGAGAGATATATGATGGAAAAGTGACTAATATTATGCAATTTGGATGTTTTGTTCAAATGGAGGGCCTGAAGAAGAGATGGGAGGGTTTAGCTCACATCTCCCAACTTAGAAGAGAAGGCAGAGTCAACAATGTGAGTGATGTCGTTCAAAGAGGACAACGAGTCAGAGTGAAAGTGCTTTCTTTTGATGGAAAAAAGACTAGCCTTTCCATAAAAGATGTCGATCAGGAAACGGGCGAAGATCTGAACCCACGTCAAAATAGAGATCAAAATAATGATGAATTATCAAATGCTCGAAATCCAGACCGACCCTCCACTTTGCCATTGGCTGGCATTCAAAAGCTCGACGACGATGACGTCGAAAGCCGAAGAAGAATTATCCAAAGAATATCTTCACCTGAAAAATGGGAATTGAAACAAATGGCTTCCGCAAATGTGTTGGACAGATCGCAACTGCCTGACTTCGATGAAGTCACTGGTCTTTTGCCCAGAGAGGAAGATGAAGACGATGAAGATATCGAAATTGAATTAGTTGAGGATGACCCGGCATTCCTCAAAGGTCATGGTAGAGCCAATCTGATGGACTTGAGTCCTGTCAGAATCGTTAAGAATCCCGACGGATCTTTAGCTCAGTCAGCGATGATGCAGTCGGCCCTCTCTAAGGAGAGACGCGAACAGAAACAGCAGCAAAGAGAGGCTGAAATGGATGGTGTGCCCTCCAATCTTAATAAGAACTGGATCGATCCAATGCCCGACACCGAGACTCGACCACTGGCCGCCAATATGAGAGGTGTTGGCGCCAACCCTCAGGATGTGCCCGAATGGAAGAAACACATCACCGGAGGATCGAAGGCTTCATATGGAAAGAAAACTCAAATGACTTTAATTGAACAACGAATGAGTTTACCGATATATACATTCAAAGACCAGTTAATAAAAGCCGTATACGATAATCAAATTCTTATTGTTATCGGAGAAACTGGTTCCGGAAAAACTACTCAAATAACACAATATTTGGCTGAATCTGGTTATACAGCCCGTGGAAAGATAGGATGTACTCAACCCCGAAGAGTGGCCGCAATGTCTGTCGCCAAACGAGTGGCTGAAGAGTATGGATGTCGTCTCGGACAGGAAGTCGGATATACTATTCGTTTCGAAGACTGTACAAGTCCTGAAACTCAAATTAAGTACATGACTGATGGTATGCTTCTCCGTGAATGTCTCATCGATCCCGATATGAAGCAGTACTCAGTGATTATGTTAGACGAAGCTCATGAAAGGACCATCAATACCGACGTTCTCTTTGGTCTGCTGAAGAATACTGTTAAGAAGAGACCAGAACTCAAACTTATAGTGACTTCGGCTACTCTGGATGCGGTCAAATTTTCACAATATTTCTTCGAAGCGCCAATCTTCACAATTCCAGGCCGTACATTTCCTGTAGAAATATTGTACACCAAAGAGCCTGAAACCGATTATTTAGATGCTTCACTTATCACAGTGATGCAGATCCATTTGACGGAACCTCCCGGAGATATACTTCTGTTTTTGACCGGTCAGGAAGAGATCGACACCGCCTGTGAGATACTATACGAACGAATGAAATCTTTGGGCCCCGAAGTTCCAGAATTAATTATTCTACCCGTCTATTCGGCCCTTCCCAGTGAAATGCAGACTAGAATTTTTGAGCCAACGCCTCCTGGCTCTCGAAAAGTGGTAATCGCTACTAATATTGCAGAGACTTCGCTGACAATCGATGGCATATATTATGTAGTTGATCCCGGATTTGTCAAACAGAACGTCTATAATTCCAAAACAGGAATGGACTCACTTATAGTTACACCCATATCTCAAGCTCAGGCCAAACAAAGAGCTGGTCGTGCGGGTCGTACCGGACCCGGAAAAACTTATCGTCTGTACACAGAAAGAGCCTACAGGGATGAGATGCTGACCACTCCTGTGCCAGAAATTCAACGAACCAATTTAGCTGAAACTGTTCTTCAACTTAAAGCCATGGGAATCAACGACTTATTGTCCTTCGATTTCATGGATGCGCCGCCGACTGAGACTTTAATTATGGCTTTGGAACAGTTGCACTCTCTGAGTGCTTTAGACGATGAGGGACTGCTCACACGTTTGGGCCGACGAATGGCTGAATTTCCTCTCGAACCCAGACTTTGCAAAATGCTAATAATGTCAGTCAATTTGGGCTGCAGTGACGAAATCCTAACCATTGTATCGATGCTTTCTGTCCAAAATGTCTTTTACCGACCAAAGGACAAGCAGGCGTTGGCAGATCAGAAGAAGGCCAAGTTCAATCAATTAGAAGGCGACCATTTAACTCTTCTAGCTGTTTACAACTCATGGAAGAACAACAAATTCTCAAATCCATGGTGTTATGAAAATTTTGTGCAAATTCGGACTTTAAAAAGAGCCCAAGATGTGAGGAAACAGTTGCTCGGGATTATGGACAGACATAAATTGGATGTGGTCTCCGGCGGTAAAAACACGGCTCGTGTCCAAAAAGCCATATGCAGTGGTTTCTTCAGGAATGCGGCCAAAAAGGACCCGCAGGAGGGCTACCGAACCCTCGTTGACTCGCAAGTGGTGTATATTCATCCGTCGAGCGCTCTCTTCAACCGACAGCCAGAATGGGTTGTATACCACGAACTGGTGCTCACAACTAAGGAATACATGCGTGAAGTGACAACCATTGACCCGAAGTGGTTGGTCGAGTTCGCACCCACTTTCTTCAAGTTTGCTGATCCATCAAAACTAAGCAAACACAAGAAACAGCTTCGTTTGGAACCGCTCTACAATAAATACGAAGAACCGAATTCTTGGAGAAAATCTCGTGTCAGGAAAAGGAGAAATTAATTTCATGCACGATTACAATCATTGCCATCACATGTATTATTACTATTATTTCTCATTTGAATTGCTTTATTCATCAAATTGCAACAACTTTTAGTTTATTTCGATAATTTAACTTAAAATTTCTAAAATACTTTTGTAAATATAAGTTGGAATAAATTCAATGTTTGAAAATATAACTATAATATAATTTCTTATTCTTATTGTCCGATCAATTGTCTGATATCTTCAGACAATTTATTTTTGGCGATCGATTCCATAAAAGCCTTAATCGCTTCAGTTTTGTCTAAATTTTCATTTTGTGGTTTCAAATGCTTGAAAATATTCAATACTTTTTTCGCAAAACTTTTTGGATTTCTTTCGATCGGTTTCTCGATGAAAGGATGCGAAAGAAGCTCTGAAGCGTTGAGTCGTTTGTCGGGTTCGGGATGAAGACAGGACTCGATGACAAAGTGCTTGAAATTATCGGTGAATGTTCTTCTCTGGTAGTTTTCGTATTTAATCTTCTGGTCGTCACTCAACTGTTCTACGCCTTCATATTCAACGAATTGCTTCAAATCCCGTGAATTGCAATCCATTGGTTCGGGTATTTCACCGTTCAATTTGTTGAGAAGTACTTCCGCGGCGTCTAATCCAGCGAAAGGTGTCGAACCATTGCAGAGCTCACAACAAGTAATTCCGATGCTATAGATGTCAGCTTTGATGTCATATCCCATTAGATTCTGTTCGAGCACTTCGGGAGCCAACCAATTAAGGTTATTCTGAGCGTTGACCGGATAGTCGAACACAGGGGTCAATATCGTACCGTTTCTTATCGTATTGATAGAGTATTTAAGACCTGACAAAACGAAACGAAATTCTGTCTTCGGTGAGCCGAACACAAGAATATGAGACGAACGGATTGAATGATGAATAATGCAGTTATTGTGTAGATATTCGACGCCTTTCAAGACGTCTTTCATGACGAAAGCTATCGCTTCTTCGGATAAGCCGAAAGGAACTGACAAATCAGCCAAAGACTGGAACTCTGCGAATGGCATTATTGCCCATAATTGAGTTTCGAAGACAAAACTTGTGACAAATGGTAACAAATTCTTATGTTTCAGTTGATTCGTTAGATTGAATTCATTGTCAAATAAGTCCAAATCTGGACATTCTTTGAGATTAGTTTTTCTGACCACAAACTTGTTATCAGTGGGAGTATATGTGACAACAAAGAAGTCTTCAGCTTTCAAATTCCGTATTTGTCGATAGTACTGGATATCCCTCTTCATTAGTCTTATGTTGATATCCATTGCCGAAAATTCTCAGATTCTTTCAATGGTTTTTGAGTGCATTGAAGCGCGCAAACAATTTGTGAGACGACTGTAACGGATCTGACATTTGCTTCCAATGCATCGAATATTTAGTTTTTGAGAAAATTCTTTCTGATGAGATTTTCCGGATCAGCTCAAATGGATCCAATTAATGCTTTCGGGGACTTTGATCTCGATAGGTATGAGCAAGAAGTTCGTCGGCGATCACTCTCCAGTCATTTGCAACGAAACACAATCCAAACCAGCTCTGGAAGCACTCATTCTCTGACTACGAGACCGACCTCTGGTATAATTAATAACTGGGAAGACATTATGACAAATAACTCAATTGTTTACTCGAAGATCTGGATTTGCGTCGCCTTTCAGATCACTTCCATCAATACAGTCGATGGCATTCGACATCCAGTTTGACTGAAAACTCGAGAGAAGAGCCGAAAACGCCTATAAAAAGAGCCCAAGATATTATTTTAGAGCACTTATCATCTAAACGTCTCCGATCATCGGATCCTTTCAGTTCTCCGAACCCTCTAATGAAAGACTTTCGACTCAGCTCTTCCTCAAGTGATCCTAAAGAAAGCTGTGATTCGGATCCGTTTTTCTGCCGATTCTGCAACGTTTCGGCGCCAAACCTCAAGGAATTGGCTCAACATTTGAGAGGAAAAAGGCATCAGAAGGTAGAGAATCGATTGTATTATTAATTTTGACCATTGATTCT
>JAQGCD010000187.1:0-12729 GCA_034698965.1 Zygoribatula sp. | reverse complement strand
GACTGCAAAGCTCGCTTGTGTTGTTGCATAGACCCATTACCATGGGCTTAATGGGCTCAAAGCGCTCATTGTGTTCCAAATGTTTTTGATTTCGAATGTAAACTGTTGTGGCATTCATTATGAACAGCTATTGTCTGGGCTAAAGACAGGGCACAACCGCTTGAGCGACGACTAGACAGACAGAAAGTTTAATCAAATTCCTCATATCTCTACATAGCATCACAGCTCTGCTTATTATTATTCCTGTTCTGGATATCATTGGCGTCTATGGCGAGTGTTGTCGAGCGATGAATAAACATAATGAAAACCTGTTCAACACTTTCTCATACCTCAAGTCAAAGGCCGAACGTTTAATATATTAATATCTTAATGTATGAGAGATTCGAGCGATAACTAAATGAAATATTAATGTTCAGGGAATCCACTTTCGGTCACCGATTTTGTACCATTTGGTAGATATTGATTGAATATTTATAAATAAATTGTATTATAGATTAGAAAAGTGATAGATTAGTTACTGACCCACGCGAATGATGTCCGGCAGTCCACAGCTCTGGTATATGATTCGCCAAATTAGACTTAAGAGCAGATAATATCTGAATGAAGTCATTGTCATTGGCGGTCAGAGTCAGAGTCACACTTCGATACACAACAATATTATTCGATAAAATCGTTGCTTATTATTAACATTTATATACATTTCTATAAAATGCATAAAAATTACTGTAAAATACTATAATTATTGGGAAGATTTAAAAATTGATATGAAATGGCGTTTCTTTCCGCTCTCCATTGACTTTACATAAGAGACTTCTTGTAGTGAAATATCTGATCATTTGGTTCACACTTTTGTATCCGAAACACTCTTTACTCTCCACTATTCAACCAATACTATAGTCCGTATATCACTGTTCATACATAGGACTCGACTCGAATTGAACTCAATCCCCGAATTACAGCACAACATCCGTTAGTCAATGCCGGAGCTCATTGTCCGCCCTCTGCGACCACTATTCGCGCATTCCGTTAGACACAGATAATTGTCACTCAATTAACAATATTGAAGTCAATAAACAATTTCAATATTTGCCATATGTGGCGGCGAATATTTGCCGTTCATTTAAATAGGACTAATTGAAGGCCAGTTGACGGATGGCGTTCGCCAACAGTTCGGTCTTCGGCATAAACACCGCACTCAGTCGTTGACAATGGCGTCAGATGTGAGCAAATCACCGATAATTGGTTGAATGCGAGTCTATAATTGGGCTCATAATTGTGAGACGAGTCGTGTTCGGGAGCAAAGTTTGCTAGTGATGTGGTTTTCGAGGCGAAAGGTCTCGACGAAAGCCGAGCCTTTTGTTCAAATTTATCGATCGGTTCAGTGAGAAAGTACTTCAGTCTCATAGCAACGCATCCGATATGATCTGCACATCTCTTGAGCACAAGTCTGGAGCACAAGACTCAGAGCAATACGAGTCAATGTGATTCAATGCGAACCATATTTCGTCTGAAATTCGGAGCAAACTATGAATTCTTATCTTTAATTTTCGTTCACTTGTCTAACAAAAGGAGAAAAAATAATTCAATTTCTATCCGTTAAAGGAATTTCAAACATTGCTATTAATTAGCTGTTTGTTCGATACTCTCATTGTTTTTGTTCAAAGCAACCGATAAATAATGTATTTCCAACACATGCTTAACATTACATAAATTAGCGATAAATTGATTTCATATAGGGTTTCAAACGACTAATTGTGTGATGGATTGCTCGGTTCTATTCAAACCCATTCTTTCGTAACCCATACACAACACAACACAACGCAAAGCCATTGCTAACCATTGTTAGCCAAGAAGACCGTAAAACGCGATTCAGATTATAAAATAATTTTCCAAATTGTGTTTACACTTGGCATACAATGGCAGAGAAGTCGATCTACCGTTCCATCAAAACGGCAAACATCTCTTACATCTACAACACATCACATCCAACACATAGAACATATCCAACACTTCTAACACTTCTCCAACACATCAAACAACTCGTCGACCGACGCGAACACGAAAACCTTTTCAATCTATCAATCAAAAGATGCAATGCATGTGAAAAAGATCCAAATAATTTATGATTCTTATACTCTAAAATAGCATTAACTCCAAAGCACACACACAGTATAAACCGAAGAATTTTTCCAGTTTTAAAATTCAATATTTTGTGTTAAACTAAAGCCAGTGGAGCGCAAGCACTACCACTGCTATACCAATGCAACAACATATCAAACAAACCATTTTTTATTCACTCAACCGAAAATGAGAAATTCAGTGAAACATCTTTGCAAAGGAGCCAACAGTGAATATCCAGTGCGGAATCGAGAACCCGGTGGTGAACAGAGAGGGAAGCAAGGAGTGGAATCGAAGGGAGTGCTTGCCTGAGCGAGAGAGCGGCACTAAATTGATTTGGAATGCCATTGAATGGCCACCACTGACACCGACACAGACCAAGAATATTATTGTGACAGCGAATAAATGTGGATGAGATCATAATTTTTAATGCTAGTCGTAAACTATTGAGTATAACTAATATAAAGCTTTATTTATTTGATCGGATGAAAGGCAGACAAAATGCTTGCTAATACTCAAATGCAATGGAATGCCAAGCCTTTACACCGTATGTCACTCCAAGTGAATGACGAGAATAACAAGAATAACAAGAATTGGGGAGAAATCGCATAATTTTGTTGCAAAAGAGAAACTTTTACTTTAAGTAAATAACGAAAGTGCTGTACATTAGTTGCAATTAAAAATATATTACTCTCTCTTTCTCTTTCTCTCTCTCTCTCTATTCGCTTGTCTTAATTCGGTTGTCTGTTGGCAACCATTTCTGGCTTCTGTGCCTTTTATGCCACTTAAGCCACTTCTACCACATCTCGCACTTGACTTCTGGATTCATGTTAGAGCCGAGCGGGCAGTCGAAGGCCAGTCCGAACTCGTTGAAGTTGGAGAGCGCGCCGTTCACTCTGTACTTCTCGGGTGAGTGGACGCCCCTCAAGATCTTGATCCTGACCTGTGCTGGCGTTATATAACGACACCATTTCTGTTGGGTTATTGAACAAAAATCGAAATTCAATTACATTTTTGTTTCTGATCGTACATCTAATCTAATAATAGTTTGGTAATGTCTGACCTGAGCATAGGACAGGAAGAAGAGCTGCTGAGGCGAGTACTGAGAGAAGTTGGGCAACAGTTTTATATCGTTGTAAACCTTCTTATTCTGTTTAATCAAATTATTAAATGCATTGAACGATGCTTTAAGCCCTGCGATGTCTCCGATGTCTTCTTCGAACGTTTTCATTCCATCCAACTATTGATTTCAGATATCAGATACAAGTTTAGTCAATAATTTGTTAGATTTGTTGGTGAAATGCTTTGACTCGAATAGCCAGTGATGACGAGAGACGGCTGTCTCGAGAAGAAGCCAATGGCTCGACAAGAGAGACAACACTTGATGTGCAAGAGCTCATGTTCTCGATCGAGCCATCGAGTGATGGCCATAAAGCGAAGCCCAGTGAAGCCCTGCTATCAACTGATCCGATCTTAATTCCCAATATTTATGACTCGAGCAAGAAGTGTGTATCCAATAGTTTAATGGGTGGCCATCACTGACTATTGAGCGGCATATTTATCATCCGAACAAAAAGTGATGTTTTATTAATGATATGGCAATAAATGTCTTAAATGAATGGCTTTGACATACATCCATATCACTCGACTGATCGAAGTAAGAGCTGTATTGGTCGACAAAACATTTGGCTTTCGATAAAAATAATTTGATATTCGCTTCATTCCATGGATCCAAGAGTTTCTCCTCGGAGTCATATCTAGGCATTGAGGCGTGAGATATCTCGTGCCCGACGAATGAACCAATTGATCCAAAATTTATATAACTGTTCCGAACAATCACATCAATGAGACAACAGTTATTGCCATTTATTCCGTTCAATGATTCGTTGATTCAATTTATTTAATTTATTTGCAACAGAGATCATCTGATGGTCAGAGCTATGGAGAGCTATAGAGAGCCATAGAACGGTCATCGCTCACAGACACTAACCCAGTGAAGCATAAGCCCGAGAATAGCTAATAGACACAGATCTAGACATTGAGACATAGCGAGACACGTCTTGGACTAGAAATTAATTTGTCATTTAATCTGAGTTGTTTGGGACAATCGGAGGGGAAGGAGCGCTACACCGAAAAGGTGTGACGACCCTTGATGGTCATCTCTGATCAGTGATCACCATCTCTGTTGCGTTAATTACATACGCGGGTCTATTGCTGTCATAAAAGGGTGGATGAAGTAAACCAATCGGTAGGGCTTTGATGGAACAGAAATAAATAAGAGTTAAGGAATGAATAGTAGAATATTGGGTTCGATAGCCAAATAGTGGACTCAATGTCCGCTTATATGACACGAATCTGAATGACTCACTAATTAAATTGTCGATTATATCATAGGAAGCGCCGACATATAAGGGCGACTGATCCCAATCATAAGTCTTGTTAACACTTCTGCCAACAGTGACTAAAAACTGTTTGGTCGAGTGAGTCCACAAATTGATATAAAAGTCGATCAATTCTTCGCTTTCGCCACTATTATTGACGGTCTGGCAATAATATTGAGACATTAGAGCCGAATGGTTATTGATTGATAAATTATATACCAAATTGTTGTGATATGACAGGAACTGGTTGTCGTCGAAGAGCCAATCGGGGTATCCGATGTTGCCTTTAATGGCCTCAACCTTCCCAATAAACTCGTTCTTGTTGTCCAACCAGTCCTTCTCTCCTATCAGTTGGACAAACGATTCTTTGACAATCCGGACCATTTCCGTCACCTGAAGCTTGTCTGTCTCGGTGAGGAACGTCTTGGCATACTTTCTGGTCAGCACGTAAGGCAAGTGCTCTTTCATCGGTGTCAGACACTGTTTCCACAAGAATTTGGTCCTCTCATTAGACTGGATGTCGTGAAAGGTTCGCTGAATTTCTGTAACGAATAGCAGTTTTGTCAGAAATCGATTGACTGAGAAAAAGTGTGGTGAATTGCCAGACAGATAAGGCTGACTGAGCCCAACCAGTGCTGGCCTATTGCTAGAACAGTCTCTCTGAGTGCATTCAATAGTGCATTTGTACAGATTTGTATCGTTTTGTAATACATTTGGTATTACATTCTCTTCGAGTCTATAGAAAGTGTTTCGTATAAAATGATATCATTTAATGATCTGATGGCATACAAGGGTTTAGTATTTTTAATAAATGTTGAGTTGCCATCAAAAACCTGTTAGAAAGTGCTTTGTATGGATGGCTGAGGCATGAGAGGCATGAGAGGCATGAGAGCGCTTTCGTATGTTTTCGACTTCGACTTTATCCGCAAAACCACTCATTTGTCAGCCTTTTTGTTGACAGATAATTGAAAATTTAGTTCAGAACCTGAGCCGAGAGTTTAGTATCGAGTCTTCTCGGTTAGGCTCTAATAGTTTTGAACAGGTTTTGAGTAATGAAACAATTTTTCACTTCAAACTAACACTTCTTCGATATATTTTTCAACTGATATTTAGCCATAAGAAATCATTTATATAACTGAAAACATACTTAACCTAAGAACTGTTGACTGCCAGCGAGGAAGGCCAGGGTTTCCGCTGTCCTCCATCCCAGATAATTAGCAATGGTCAATTTGCTAGTCTTCTGAATGAGAAGCGACAATCGGACCAAATAATGTATGTCAAAGACGACATTCATGTCAGCGAAGTCGTCGTAACTAAGATTGTGATTGTCGAGGACACGGCCAATGATTTCAGTCCAGTCGAGCTCTGGTATTAGGCATTTCAGACTTTTCAGTTGTCGTTCAATTTGGAACTCTTTTCCGGTGCTCTTCTCTGAGATCTGTAATGAAAGTGAACGACTATTTCGGTCATAAAATTCAGTATCGATTTGGACATCAATTCTGTTGCTTTTACATAGAGATGAAAAATAAATTTGAGCGTAAAAGCCTATAAAATGTGTTGAAAGCTTTGCTTTCCTTATCTTTGAATGTCAAACAATGGAATAAATTGGGAATACATTGCGGATCCGACTCCTGGGGTAGACTCCGGGATATAAATGATATCAAGTGTGTAATCAACAGATTTATTCCGTGTCTTATAGTATTTGTATTGACAGAGGACTGACTACTGCTTGAGGTTATGCCGCAATCGATAGCGCAATGTATGGCAATTCATAGCTTTTGTTACGCCAGAGTCAATACCAATAGCGATCAATACCTTCGCCAATTCGGACTCGAATGCAATTATGTCGTGAACCGAGTCAATCGTCGTGTTATCGTTCTGACCGCTCGGTTGAGCGCCAAACAGAACGGCCACGTCGTGAATGTACTTCGCATAGGAGGCTATGTCTTTCGCGTAGATCTTCCGCTTCAGATCCAACAGTTTTGTCGGCGACAGTACGAACGAAGAGTGAGAAATCTGTTGGAAACCAAACAACAAATAATAAGCACGATCACTTTTTCAATGTATTTCAGTGGACGAAAACTATCTCTTTAATACTATCAACATTCATTGATTCGATAGGGTTATAAAAGTTTATTAGTATTAGAGAATCTATTTGTTGATTCTTGAAATGAAAGAATCGGAAGGTTTGTGCGAATGCCATGTCGTTTGTGCCAACTGTTATTGGCGAGAATTATTGGTCTGGTTAAATGAAAATGCTATTGGGTTAGAGCTGTTGCCAACTATTAATGAAAGAATCAAAGAAAGAGATTTAGCTCTGAACGGCCAACAAAAATAATTATAAATCTCAATCTTCTTTAGGCCATAAGGAATAAGAATTCTTTATCTGAAATTACTTTGAAGAATATTCTTCGAGGAATAAAAATAAAAAACGAGTGAAAGATGAACAAAAATGTCTGAATTATTCGGCTCATGAATCTAATTAAAACTAATGAATCGACGTAATGATATAATTTAAGTAATTAGAAGCAATTAAAATTGTTGGACATTAATTATTTACAAATAATTAAGCAATTTTTTATTGCAGCAAAGCTAAGGTCGGTCTCCATTCTTTGATGGACAAAAAATATTCTGTTTCAAAATACAAGAATAAATTGATGTTTAATTGTTCGGCTCTGACGGCGGATAATAGGATTAACTGTTGGCTCTAAATATGCAAATACATGCGTAACGTATGTGAATTTGAGTCACGTATTAATCCAATTCTCAATAATCCCGGCAATTATTCTGAGTGTAATTGATGGCGATTACCAGCTCTTCGAGCATATTATGTCTGACCCTCAACTAAATTATGATCAAATTTCAAGTCATAGTCTAATTTGAGCCTTAAAATTATAAAATTAAGTGCATTATGTTTGTCGTAGCCTGCAAACACAGAATAAGAAGGTTAAATTATGGGAAAGGGCAAGGGTGGTGTGTAAAGAGTGAACACTTGGCGCTGTCGACAGCATGAAATTGGTTTTAGGCTTTGAAAGCAAATAATTGTTATATTAAAGCAAAGCAAAGGAAAATATTTGACTTAACTTCAGTTGTTTTACAGACTTTTCGTTAATAACATAATCAAAAGCGAGCAAAACATCGGCTCTGATGTATGAGAACAAGTGGACGAGTTGTGAGACCCAATCGATGTTGTGGTCAGCAGTTGTCGTGCCGTTGTCGACCAAAGGCCATCCGCCCATTCTGTCGATCCTATCGTTAATGGGCGCCACACTCGACAAATCGTTTTCTTTGCACATCTGATACATATTTATTGTCTGTTTAATAACTTCGAGTTCGTTGTCGTCGGTCGCCTGTGAGAGTACGGCATCCAAATTGGTATCGATCTGTTGCCTGAGTTTGACAAAGTTATCGTATTCAACGCCTCCATTCGACATCAGCTGTACCAGGTATTCCAATAAGTGTGAGTCTTCCCATCGGCCGCACGCGTAGTCGTAGAAGTTGTCGCACGGATTCAGAGACTGATTCAAATAGCGTTTCATCTCAGATGATATTTCATAGCACTCATCGGTTAGGCAGAGCTTCTCCTTTGGCTCGTAATACTCGTATTCATATTCATCGAGGACTTCGTTCTGCCTAAACATGAATAATACATTTCAATAAATGGCAAAAACCCGAACACTCAGTCATTTATAAGCAATATATTAGTGATGAACAGATTTAATCCCAAACACTGGAATACATTGGAAACTCACTCATTATCATCGACACTGAGCGCTCGCATCGAAGAATTTGAATAATTTTTTTGTTTTAATGAGTTTGTGTTGAGAGCCGTACTCGTCGTCACTGTTGACCTACTTTTGCCGATTCTCTTATCATTTTCATTATTCTTGTCTGATGCGAGCACAGGGTTTCCATCACCGCACTTGAGATGTTTGACTCGATGCTCATAATTATTGTTCCAAATCCAGTGCATCCGAGCATTGCATAACATCTGATTGCATCCGCGGCCGATGTCTATGAGGTTGCGGTTGTTCTCTTGAAGGAATGGCTCGAACACTGTTCGCTTGAGGCCCGTCAGGTTCTTATTGCAGCCATTGAGACCGAAATAGATCTTGACCGGTCTGTAATGATAGGAATGTTCCGATAAGCGTACTATTCCATGTAATTAGAAGTCAATTAATACCTTTTGGCATCAGAAAAGGCTCCGATTTCAAAGCTTTCGTCCGTCAAGTAATTAGCGGTCAGGTCTACGGTGAGGCTCTTATTAGACGCCTCATCAAAACTGAAGGCCTTATTCTTTATGAGATTAATGCGATGACCGGAAAGACTTATTGTCCTCAAAGAGGGTAACGAAGCAAAGGCTTCAGACCCGACGGCAGTGATGGTTGCGCTCACACCCAATCCGAGCTCTATTTCGGTCAGATTTCCCTGAATACTGTCCACGTGTCGCGGCTTCAATGCCCTTTATGACAGTTAAGGTAATATATTATTCCGTTTTCATTATTCTCTTTGTAAGAGTAATCGTTATTCAAAGCGTCAGACATTTAATTAAAGTTCTGAATGTTTTATGTTTTACGGAACCATTTATTCAAAATGAGTCATTGGAAGGAAAACAAATTGAAAGCCTCATCAGAATAATCTGTGAGATATGGCTCTGTAGTGATGGCATGTCTGCTGAGCTCAAGCCATCGATGGCCCGCACGTGCAGTACTAACACAATGAACCTAACAGTGAATACATTTTTAAGAATATGACACTCGCGAGAGATAGACATAAAGATAGCCATAAAATAAATGTTTGGTTTCGCCGTTTATTACTCGAATAAGAAGACAATAATAATTTAGAAAAGTAAATAACATCCGCTGATGACGGGGAACAGCAATGGGGCAGTAAAAGGAAGAGTAAACAGAGAGTAATGGGTGTGCAATGGGAGAGCCGAGGGAGAGGGCCGGCACCTGCATCCCGGTGGCCGTGTTTGCGCTGTCGCGTTCTTAGTTAACGTTCATTTATTGATAGCCTAAGAATGTTGTGATGGACCATCAGTGCCACGGGACTGATATATGAAGAAGTGCCAGAAGGCCATCAGTGGACCATCATATATAGCTCTCCATCATATGGATGGTGATCGTGATCAAATAATGATGACTCAATCTATCTCTGATGACCCGGAAAATCCGATTTAGAAACAGAACTCGAGTTTATTAACTTCTTTGGCATTATTTGCCGACCAATTGACAAAAAGAAGAGAACAAATTCGAGCGCTTATTAAACATATTGAGCCCAGATTTGAGCTCTTTCTCAGATTATATCAACAAATGTTTTATTAACAGAGATTCTTAGTTGAGGGCTCATACCTGTCTGGAATCTCTTGGATGCTGGAGCCGGAGATTACCAGTCTTTCAAGGTGGGTGAGCAAAGTGATTGCCTCGAACAAATTGTAGCTTGGATCATCGCTTTGGGAGAGGTTGGTTGCGAAAGCGAACAACTCTCGAATATGAAGGTGAGTGCCGAAGAAGGCATCCTTGTGTAGGTAAGTCAACTTAGATCCGCCTAAGAAGACGGTCCGAAAGCGGATTCCCTTGAATTGGTTGGCCTCCAAGCGCTTTACCGAACGGCTATTCAGGTAAAAGGAGTCGAAATCGCGATGGCCTTCCGGTATGGCTTCTGTGAGTTTGTCGAACGCCTGACTGAGCCGAATGTCGGGCCCTCTGCACGATATCTCTTTGGTGGTCACATTGCACGTGCAGGGTGTCAGTGCCGGCGGCGGACACAAAACACCATTCGCGTATCCAATGGGTACACAAATTATCACAAGAATTGCGAACAACGAATTGCTATTATTTAATAACATTTGCAAATACTGTCAAACTATTTCTGTGAAATTCAGACTTAATGTCTATCGAAGAGATAATATAAGCAAAAATAAACTATTTATTGCATGATATGAACCGCAATTGGTAATGATATGTGACATCAATTAGCTCACTCTTACAATTCAAACTGGATCGCACGGGTTGTGGCCGGCTCTGGTCGGTCACAGTTATCTTCTTCTTATTATTGACAATTCAGAAACGGCGAGCAGTGGTCCCAATGATACAGTTGTGCCTGTTATAACGGAACTGACTGCACATCAATTGTTTGGCTAATATCTCCAATCAAGAGGCAATTTTTGCCTCAATCCCTGCAACTGTTATCAGATCTACCAAATTATCGTTTTCTCTCTAATCGCCTATTAGTTTATTAAACAACTCAGCGATGAATTGACACTAAATTCGAGTAAATAAATGATTAATCGCCTGAATAACAGACTAGTTATTGAAGTATTAGAAGTAATTTGCACCGAATTATTAATAATATTTTCTGGACCATTAACTGCGACCAATAGTATATTACAAGGTTATATGCGGCCATCAGCGACCAAAAGGCAAGATTCAAATAATAAGAAACTTTTCTCCCGTAAAGAAGTAGAAAATTATTTCAGTTTTTAATTAAAATATTTATTTAAGTGTATAACGACTTTTGTTTATACAAATAGTGATTGTGTAATAAAATAAAATTCAATATCAAATCAAAAACACTTTACTTGGTTGAGATTATTTCAATGTTCAACATTTTTTCGAAAATACAATTTTCTAAGTAACCGGATTGGAAAATATATCTCTGACTTATTTGAATTGTAGACATTACCATGGTAACTAATTAATTGTATAGGAGATGAGAATTGAAAGCAAATATTTTTAAAGGTATTTGAAATTAAAATAGTTCAAGGACAATAGACCTAATTCGAGACTTGCGACAAGCGTAACAATTGACTATCAATCTAAAGGGCCTTAGCTTGAGTGTAAGCCTATCGAACTTAGGCCTTTTTAATTGATGGCAGTAAATTAGAGAATAATTGAAATTCTTCAAAATGGTTGGTTTTTCTAGCACTTCTCATTCTCTTTCTCACTATCAAGTATCTCCCAAAGAGACTAGAGCAAGGCATCTTTTAGAGTTCAAAATACAAGCAGAATATTATCAGGAATATGAGAAGTGAGGATTCTACTGGAAGAACAGTGTAAGTATACATTAAAATTCTTAATGTTCCTAAAAAAAATCAAGACTTGAAACATATAGAAGAAAGTATTGAAAGTGTGTTTGTCAGACATTTATGTTATACATTTATTCTTTACCGGATATTCTATGCAAAGAATTCAATAACATTTTTAGGAATGTGTGCAATAGACATTTAATTAAATTTAATGGTTCAACAACTGACTAGAATAATTCGAGTATAGTTATCACGAGTATCGAGATTGAAACGGTAGCTCAACATTATGAACAATGAAATATTTAATTAAATTATGAACTATTGTCTCCTTTATGGCAAAATATGTTCAAAAATATTAATGTATAATATTTTTTTTGTAAAATAAGCGATTTTCTTCCAATTCGTTGGTTGGCTAAGCAATTAATATTATTATAAATATAATACAAAAATCGATACAATTTTTGACAACAGATGTGATATCGAGTGTTAGTGCGACACAAAGTCTAACAAATGTAATGTAGTTTTATCAGTGACACTGACAATACGATGACATCGACATCGATTTGGCTTTACTTTCATAGAAACGCTTACTTTTGACAAAAGACATCTTAAGGCAAAATAAATAAAAATTATCTATCATTTTATATCAAAATATGGGATCAAAACTTAGAGACAGAGACGACCGAATCGATTCAACACAATCTTATTTATTGTTGGGTCTGAAAGAATGGCATTTCATTGTCAGATAACGAATGCCTTTTGATATTTGAATTAATTCTAATTTAATTATCGTTTACGTGTATTCATATTGGAAGTGACATTCGGTCGAACAGAGGTCTCGACGATCGACTCAAGACATGGTTGCTATCCAACACGGATTCCAACAGTTTTCTCGTTCAACATATCCTTCCCTTTTCCCTTTTCAGTTATAATTGTATTGCATTTAATAGGCTAAGGTTAGGAAAAGTGCTATTTATAAATGCAATATTCATACCAATTTTAATAATAAGTTTAAGTATCCTTTTGCCGCAAAGAATCAATCATTTTAAGAATTGAAAACTACATTATCTTAAAGTAGGCTCTAATCTATTCTCAATTCGCATCTCAAGCGAATATAACTTCACTCTATATGGTTATATTCAAGAATACATCAATAGATTCACAAATGAATGCCTTAGAATTACTCTTCCAGAAGTGTTC
>JAQGCD010000186.1:0-12740 GCA_034698965.1 Zygoribatula sp. | reverse complement strand
ATTGTTTGTTACGACTCTAATCAATTCTCTTTATCTTAATTAAACTTATTGTCATTTTTCAAAAGTTTATAGATTTTTATAAATTTATTTTCGGGACCATTATATACACAATTGATATAATGAAGTCATTCAAGTGTTGTCTGAGGGAAGGGAACCCACTTTTGTAGAATATTTCTATTTGTTTCTCCTTTACCTTTATTAGTTTTAGACTTAACTCAATTTTCAAATACATTTATTGTTTTAGACTTTCGTTCAGTTAATTAACGAATTATTTATTGTAAGACTCATTGCAAACATTAAATGAATTCACGGTTTCGGCGATTAATCGATATATTAAAGCGAAAAACACTGATCACAAGTGGACGTACAGAAAGACAGAGCGATAGTTATGATTGTATACTTGTTAATTGACATAACGACGAAATACTGGCTTTGATTCGATGTCGGTTGTCATCAGCACATCAGTGGTGTCCGTGTTTGTGGGAGTCGGCCGGCACGTGCGCGTAGTAGCCCCACGGCGCAAACTTGTGGTGCTTGTGGCCGTGTGATGGACCTCTGTAGGTCTTGATGCTCACGTGACCATGATGGCCTGCACTCACCAGACCACTCATCGCCAGAAGGCAAGTCAGGAGAAAGGTCTGAAAGAAAGAAACCGTCAAGACAAGTTTCATTGATTCAAGTTAGCAAACATACCGCGATCAATGTCTGGACACGCATTTTGTTCGAAGAGTTTGTACAAATAAAAACGAAAGTATCGGTTCTTTCCGATCATATATATAGAGCTTCTCTGGTCAGTGACCCGTAAGACGTTCAACTAGTTTTTTCGATTACCGAAATGCCAGTCGCGATCACTTTCAGCTCATTAACACGACTTTTGATTGCGATTTTCATTTCCTAACTATTCCAGTGAACACAAAAGAATGTCAAATCGATTGATGTGTTTGTTCTTCACATTTACTGAATTGCCATTAATTGTCGAATTAAATCTTTGATGTTTCGGTCAGTGATTCAACAAAGTTTTAGTTCACTTCGGAACAACTGGTTCGTATATTCTAATTGAAACTTGTCAACATCACAATATTTGTAATTACGGATCGCCAAAAAAGAGTAACATATTCCCACTAAATTGCATTTTATTCGCAATTATCCAGAAAATTATTTAAAACGGGCTCCCGGCGATTGTTGTACCCATTGTTGAATTAAATTTTCAAGCTTTCAAAATGACCCGTTTTCATAACTTTTTCACAACAATGGGGTTTCTAATTACAAAATTTTAATCTTGAAAGTTTCAAAAAGTTTCAATAATGGGCTTTTAAAATACGGAATTTTTCACCTTGAAAGTTTGAAAATGGCCTTTCTCATACCTTGTTTGGAAATTACGATTCATCATGTGGTCATACAGACAGACAGACATACAAACACACAAATAAACATTTTGATCTTTATTATATAGATTCTTAACAAAGAACTAATTTTTACAGAGCTTTACAGTCATTGTTTGTCACACTATTCAGAGAAATATTTTAGCAAGGAGGAACTTTCTGGAAACTTAAGAAACTTTATGAGAACATCTACCTTACAGATCCATACAATTGTCTTACAGCATCTTTGAGTTAAGCTGGCTAATAATATAATCCATTACTAAATTATATTTATGACTTTTAATTTTTACCAATGATTATGATTTACTTACATCTCTCCCATAAGAAACTACAAGCGCGAAGAGTCGTGTCTTCGTAACCATTCAGTCAAATGTCTTTCTCCATCGGCCCATCAAACCGTCACTATTCTGATCAATGGTGTTGTCGCTCAGAACCAGAAAGTCTGCTCAAAAGGCTGGAGGAATAAGAAGAAGATAATAAGTGGCGCCAAATGCTCGAACAAACAGAACGACAAACCTGAACAGTGTTTGCAGGACTTCATTTCAAATATACAAGGCATCCATCAGTTGTCTCAGCATGATAAGATACCAATTATTTGCTGGTAAATTAATGTCTCAGCCGGGTTAAGACTAAAACGACACCAGAATATAGACATCGGATTATCTGAACAACTTTTAAAAATTATGGAAAAGCAAAACATTGCGAATCGAATAACAACTTCTGATATTAAAGTTCTAATTCCTTGATGTTATGATGTCTTGGTGTCGTTTAAGTCTGTGAACTTAATTGCCAACAAATTCTAATCCAATCCATTAGCAATTATCATCTCTACCGAAAGTGTGCGACCGACCACTTGTCGTCCAACGACCGAACCTGCAACGACTTGACCGCTAAGACAATTGAGAACATGATTGACGGCTATTCGGGGGAAGTAATCAATTATGTATGTCATAGCTATCGGGACTTCGGCTCAACCTGTGGATCAATAGCTGATCTCAAGCCAGCAATCAATAGCACACAAAAAGAAGAAACACCAAAGTCTTTCTTTTCTCTTATGGTGAAGATCTACTTAAGTTGACCAGAGATTGATTGAGAAAAGCCTGACCTTAGCTCTAATTGCAATTCTAATTCAACGCTTTGTAATGAACATAAAATTTTAATCGATATTCAAAAATTAATATTCAAATTGAATCATTAAGAGTGGAATCAAAATAAAATCGGATATAATTGTAATGTGAATCCCAATCAGCGGATCCCTAATCACTACTTTTTGCCTGTCTTCGCCTTCTGTGCCGCGTCCTTCGCCATAAACGCTTTGGCCTCTTCGGGACTGAACAATACAGTTTCGGAATATTCTGCAATACAATGATTAGTCAATTGTCAATCTTTAGATATAAGAATTGTCACTTCTGGCCGGATCTCTTGATCCACTGTTGGGCGCCGCTTCTCTACCAGTCTCGACCGAACCTGTCCTCTGAGTCGAGAACTGTACCGATTCGGTGCCCTTTTCTGGTTTCGTTGCCTTGCTCTTAGGTTTACCTGCGGATCAACAAAAGGCTATAACGATGGTCAAGAAAGTGGTCAGAGTTTACCGCAACAGAGATAATAGATTAAAGCAGAGCCGCAGAAGACGACCACAAGTATGACCAGAAGAATGCCTAACGCTATATATATAGTATTATTGCCTTTTTTCTCATCGGCTGCCAAACACAGATGCAGATGGAAGACAATCGCTGTCAGAACTTGAATACAAGACATCGTTTATTCAATTGTTTGATGGATATTAAGACAAATCTTAGAAATGTGGTAAAAATAATTCGAAATAAATAGCGCGAGAATTCAATTCATTACTAACAATAATTAATCGATCGCATTGTAAATTACAATCAATGAACACTGGATTAGAGCATAAACTACATTAACTTATATTATAGTTTAATATAAAGTTAAGCCAACTGTACATCTGATTCCGATTAAAGAGTTTATATTTAAAGTTTGACCAAAATTTAACCGACGGCTGAAGCGAGTGTTGTGCCATATTTGGTAAACTTATAAAATAAAAGCTTTATAATGATTGAGATTTAGCAATCATTTAATCCGATCTTCACTGGAAGTCCTGCACTTTGATGCTGATAACCATTGTTCAGTGTCTTAATCTTATATAAGATTAGTCTTCATCAGGTCGTCCGAACTACTGCCTCGGATTAGGTTCAAGTGATGCTTATTCTGATGGACTTTCAGTTTGTAAGCGATCGGATATCGTTTGTCGCAGAACTGACACCCGAACGGCTTAAGACCTAAATGAGTATTCTTGTGTCGGACCCGTTCCCATGCGGTGAGGAACCGACGCTCACATCCGGGCCAATCGCAACCGAATTTGTATAGTTCTTTGTGGCGGCGTTTGTGCAGCCAAATGCTCGACGGTTTGGCAGTCTTGAAGTCACATCCGGGCCAATCGCATACGTATGGCTTTTCGCCTGAGAACACAACATCTTGTCATTAACTGAACACTTGATTGCGGACATAACAAATACCCGTATGAATACATCGGTGAATCTTAGCGTCAGACTTGCTCCTCCCCGACCACTCACATCCCGGCCAATCGCATTTCACCCTTTGAACGTTTCCCGTGTGACTCAACTGATGTGCTCTCAATCGTGAACTGAAATTAAATTATTATTTTCTAATCATCAAGTTTGTAAATTTTACAGCAAAATCTCACTTATAAGGCCAATAATGACTATTCTTATATGTGAGGTTTGACTGTATATAAAGATACTCACAGTTTTGGAAACTTGAGATCACATCCGGGCCAACAACACTCGTGAAGGCCGGGCAGAGCAGCGAATCGTCGTCTATAGGGCCGAACAGTGTCATTGTTCATCTCTTTGACAGTTTGTTGTACGTCTTCGGGAACAGATTTGCAACTCGATGTCAAGTGATGTCTCATTTTTGTCGCGTTTCGGTAATTATATGTTTGTCCACAATATTTACAAACTTTAACGGCAGAGCCGTTGTCGTCGGTCTCGTCTCTGAAGTGGTCCCAAATTGCGCTCAGATGTCGACCGCCTTTGCGTTCCGGGTCTTTGTAAGTATAGTATTTGCGAGATTTCTTTTCTTTATGCTTCTTCTGTGAACAATAAATAATAACCATTAAATTATAATTAATAAATCCTTAAATTTTATAGTTATTTAAATTTTATTAAAAGTTAACATGAAGAAGGGCATATCACGATGTTAACTATGACTAATTTGCGCCCTTCTTTGTTATATATTAAAATCTGGAGAATATTAATAATGTAATTGAGTTTATTGACTCACCTTTTTCAATTTGAAAGTAGATTTATTTTCCATTTGATTATAAAACGAGTCTTTGCAATGTTGTCGAAGTGTTTGTCGCATCTCTTCGGGCATTTCGGGACATTTGGCCAACAAATGATGTCTCACTGAAAACGGATCGACAAAATTGTCAATGAATAAAATTGCAAATACGATCAATCTATTTCAAGTTTTCCCATGAAACATATTTTCAACACATGCTTGTAAGAGAGATATTGGAAAACTCAAAATGGATTGGCTCTAAATGTGAACTAACTTTTAGTGGCGTTCCTGTAGTTATAACTCACTGAACAGAACCGACAGGTGAGTGACTCACGGCCTGCAATTAGACAAGATGTTCAGAATAAAGTTTTTATGACAAGATCACAATACCATCGTCTGTGACACCGGTGTCGAAGTATTCCCAGATAGGAATCTTTGTCTTAATCCAAGTCCGCCCACTCTGTTCGCACTCTTCTGCGATCTCCCTCTGTATATCACCGGGAATGCCAGTGCACTTGTCGATCAAGTGTTTGCGGCATTTGGTCGCGTTCTTATAGCTGAATGTGTGCCGACAGTAGATGCAGACACAGCTGTATTTGCCTAACAAACAAATAGTGGTCAGTAAGTAATGCTTTGTCTCATCTTTGGAGTTGTCTCGTCATTACCGTCTGAACTGTCGACATCAAAGTGCTTCCACACATTGGACATCTTGGTCTTGAGCGAGAGCTGAGAATTATTGACAAAAGTGGTGTCACACTTGTTGGCGATGGCTTCCCGAACATCATTGGGCACGAGTTCACATTTGCCGACCAGATGTCCTCTGCATTTGGTCGCGTTCTTTCCCATATAGATTAATCCACAGTAAATACAAGTGGCGGTCGTCTTATAGGCGTCTTCTGCTACCGAAAAGTACTGCCAGATGTCGACCTGAGACTTCGGGTGGTACTCAATCCAATTGTTCTCTTTGTCTTTGATATTTGACGGACAGGTCTCGCAACTCTCGACGATATGTGTCCGACATTTTGTTGCATTCAGATTCTTGTGGCAAAATGTTTTGTCACAAAATTTGCATTTAATTGTCTTATATCCGGCCGAGTCTTCCCCGATATTATCGAAGTATTTCCAGATAGAAGATTGCGGCCGATTAGTAACCGGGGATTGATTTTCAGAAACTGAGAGGACTGACGAGAAAACAAGCATTAAATGTAAGGCTTATAAAATGATCAAAAGGCCGAAACCTATTTGTCCAAAACTCAAAATCTCGATTCATTCTCGGTATTCGGGCCTTACTTAATAGAAAGATTTGAAAATAATTTCAAACCTGGTAACTTGAACATCTTCTTCATCCTGTCATCGAATTCAATCAAATTGTATTTCTTCTTCCACTCCTTCACCGAATCATTGCTAGAGTCAATTTGTCTGTTGAGATCATCGACTTTCTGATCGCCAGCCGATCCCAAGACATTGACATAGACTTGGTTCAACTTTTCCATTAACGACAAACTTTTGTCTAAATATTTATTGATCTGCAAAAGCGCTTCTTTTTGCTTCTGACAAATCTTGAGTTTTGAAGATAGTCTTGAGTTTTCTTCCTCCAGTGTCTTTGGATTTCTGGACCTATTTTGACAAACACTCTCTGAGTCTGAATCGCTCAATTGGGAACTGTTGTCGACATTGGTTTCATCTTCATCTTCACTGTCATAAGTCTTGGAGACTTTTGGCTTCTTCTTGGTAACCGAAGCATTTAGGTTTGCCTTTGAATGAAGACAATTAGCATATAGTGTTCAAAAAGTCAAATGTAAGACATAAAGAGGAAGACATACTCTTTCTGTTTCCTCATTGAGCACTCGCTTGACCTCATCGGGCGCTGATTTACAGCGATTGGTCAGATGTTGCCGAAGCCTTGTTGCGTTACGGAGAAATGTTTTGCCCATTTCCGAAGAGCAAAAATTGCAGGACAATGTCTTATTGCCGTCGATGTCCACTCTTTGCGTGTAGTACAGCCATACAGCGCTCTTCGGCTTATGTCCGGTCGACTGACTGCTATCTTGAGACAGATTGACCGATGCGTCCGACATATGAGACATATCTGCTAAATGTTACCATATATAAGCCATTTGATCACATTGATCCCTACTCTCACCTTGTACTTGTCCTTCGACCTTTATTATATGTGGCTGTTGGCCAACTTGTGGTATGAGTTGTGCACCTCTTATCTCAAGAGACAGATGAAGCGGAAGACTGGGACAGATCTGCTCGAAGTGTGTCCTCACCCTTGATATGTTGCAACTGAGTGTTTGATTGCAATAATTGCAGAATCTCTTGTTGTCAACAACGGTCACATATTCATGGAATATGCTCTTCGGCTGAGGCATTGTCCGCCCGATTCGGTAATAGAGCGGTCATAGAGTCGATAGGAAAACAACAACAGACTCACTGATGATTGCATTTGACAGTTGACGTCATTTATGTATGAATTGGTAAAGTTTGCTAAATTTAAATTCACAAAATGATGAATTTTATAATGGTCAATTTTATAATGATGAATTTTATAATGGTCAATTCTCTAAAATTTGACCAACAGTTGAAACCTTTTAACCTTTAAAACCTTATTTACGTTATCAATAATTCTATTATGTAATGTTGAGTAAATTTAATCCAACTCTATGAGTGGCGACCAAAACGACAATCTGTTAGCACTATAGAGGTACAGCTCTGTTCTACAGAGGTTGTCGTTTTGGTCGCCACTCATAGAATTCTTTATTATTAAATGTTAAGAATAAAACGAATATTTGTTCAAAAAATTCAAAACTTTATTTTACATTCAATGAGTGTTCTATTGATTCGGTTTCACAATACAGTTAACAAATATTCAATTGAATGACCAAATATATGGACCGATATATTCAATATATTCTAAAGCAATTAATTAATTTACAGTAGCGCTCAGTCTAAGCTCAAACTCTACCTTAAGTACTGTTAATTGAGATAATGTGGGAAATCGTGTGACAAATAATTACAATTGATTTTTAATAATTTCGTTAATACCCTGTCTGTTGGCTTCAGAAGTACTGGAATCGGTCGACACTTAATTCACAGAATATTCTGTTAGAATCGAATTGTGTGTAAGACTAATGTTAAGTAACATATTGTGAAACTAATATAATGATCAACAAAACGATAATTTATTCCTAAATTAATGACTAGAAGTTTAGAGGTTTGAACCAAACAAAGAGTGCATTTGGGGTCACATTCGGTGGTTGTCTTCAGTGGTAAGTCTGTCGAGAATTTTATTGCTTGATAACACATTTTATGTATTGCACGACTGCCCTATGACTGGGTTCCACCTATAACTGGGTTAACCACTAATTGCTATTCTGTCAAACCTTCTGTTTCTAACTTACAATCAAAACTTATTAAATATTTAAATTAATAAAAATTAAGTACAAATTATATAACAAATAATAACATAAAATTAAAAGTTATAATTAACAAAATAAAATATAACATAATTATAAATAATTGTCTGATTATTATCGGGAGAATACACTTCTAAGTGACTAATCTATAGATTATAGACATCTATATAGACAGCAATATATATGTCATAACTGTATAATACGATTGGAGAGAAATCGTGTCAAACGTTTTGCTTGTTTTGCTCTTCGGATATAGCAATCAATGTTGAGAACAATTGAGAACAATTGAGTTAAACTGTCAATGAGTTCAGCGTTTTGTCACCAAATGATGTGATATTCGGAGAATGAGTTCAATGAGATGTCAATTGAGAAGACAATTGTCTATGAGATGAGTGTATGAGTGATAGCGATAGACAATATTCACATTTAAAATATCTGACAATTAATTAATCGATTAAGAGATTTATCACAATATAGTTCTGTTTGTGGTATGAAAAACAATGATTTGATTCTTTGTCGTCGAAGCCATTGATTCGCTTTTCATATGACTATCGGATTCTTCAGATTCTACAACTAGTTCTTCAGCTATTTGTCGGATCAATGATTTGTCGATCGATGCGATGAAAATAATATTAAAATTAAAATTAAATCAGAACTCTATTTAAGTACACGACTAGAGAAAAGCCATTAAATGTTTTGAGATTTGACTGAATTTAAGTAACAATTGATTGAAATAACTTGTTTAGAGCCTAAGACCGAACCCAACCGGGAGTTTGTGGTCTGCGAAGAGAAAGAGAGAGAGAATGGGATTAATCACAATACATAGAAGAGAGGGTTGAGATGGACTCACATCGAGACCGGGAAGTCCTGCAACGCCTGTCTCACCGAAGAGAATATATTCCTATTCTCTTCCTTATAGCTCTCGACACACAACTGTTGCAATTTATTTAGATATGAGTCGAAATTGTCGGCATTGGGCTTCTCTTCGGTGAAGTTCGGTATTCGGCACTGATCTAAGAATGTGATGAAGTTATTGCGCAAAGACTCGTAATAGTCGTTCAGTTGTGCCGTCCGTTGGGCCAGAGTTTGGTTTTCCTTAACACAACAGATACAACATTAGACTCTTGAGGTACAGTCAATTGCAATAAGTCGTGTCCACAGTTGACTTACTCGTTCAGAATTCTTGACCTGTTCTTCCATGTGATTGATATCGAGTTTCAGTTTAACCATTTCCGACTCAACCTTTGCATTGTATTCCTGTAACTCCGATATCTCGTCGTCCAATACTCTCATGTCTTCGTGTGTATTGTCTAAACCGATGTTCGGATGTCCTGAATGTTCGTAATGTGTGGTATAACCGGGTATTTGGTTGTGAGCGGAGTAATTGCCGATATTCATCGTATTGGTCAAGTCGTCCAGTTTGTTGATGGCTGGCTTCGACTTGAAACTGTTGGGAGGGTTGGCCCGCGGACACCCCGACAGACTCCGGTGGGTCAAGAAACTGCCGGTCGCGTGACCGCTTCCATCACAGCCTTCGAGGACAATGGAGGTCAATGTCAATTAGATTCACTGGAATAGAGATTATAGGGCTTACCCGGTGTTGGACACATCGGGCCGTCGGTCTTATTGAGTTGTGGTCTTAGTGTCCTCTCAGATAGTCGGTCCTCTTCGATGTGTATATCGGGAGACATATCGTCCGACATCGAATCGGACCGCAATTTGTTGCGATTGGCCACTGGACAGCCCGAAGCGCTGCAATCGGAAACGACAATTAGAGCTGAAGACAAATGAGGAGATGGCCAGTGATTATGGGAAGGGATCGCAACCAAACAAAGCAAAGCAAAGCATTTGTGACATGTCTTGTGGTATATTGGTTTGTGTAATGAAATTGGAAGACCGGTTCCAGAGGTGTGATAATACGATTACTACCTTCTGTGTGACGTGAATCTGCCGGTAATGTGACCAGATCCATCACAGTTGGGCACTGGACAACTGTGCGTAAGGCAAAGGCAAAGAAAAACAATGCGAAACAATGAGAAAGACATTCGGAAACAACTCATTGTCTAAGTCCCTAAATAAGACCTATTCTTCAAGTTCTTGTGCAAAATCAATGACTGCTTGAAGCAAAAAAGCGAGATTGCCTTAATTAGCCCAAGATCTTACCGCAGTGGCTCGGCCTCCATGTGCTTCTCGGGCTCCCGAAGATTGGGTATTTTCTTGACGCCCTTGGCTCGCGGACATCCACTAAGACTTCGATGACTCGTGTAATTACCGGTGATATGTCCAGAGCCGTCGCATCCAATTGTGGGACACTTGAGCTCTTGGTGCTGTGCCTGAACCAGCGATCTGTCAGCGTGAGGACATCCAGATAGACTGAAACAAGACATAGTAATTGGCTGAACAATACCTGTGGAACAGGCATATGCTTACCTTCGATGAGTGGCATAATTGCCCGACACGTGTCCCATACCATCGCAACCGATGGTCGGGCACTGCAGCAGTTCTCTGCCATCCCTAACCCTCGTGGAAATGGACGATCTCATCATCTTCGACGGCGGTCCACCCCTTTCGCAATCGCTATTATAGTCATCGTTATAATTATATGAGCGAACACTCGATGCTTCCTCCGAAGTCGGACTTCTGATTGGAAGATAGCTGTGAGCGGCGCTCATAAGCGGCGCATTGTTGGCCGAATTCGGCGAAAGAGGTGCCATTCCGTGCATTGAATGCGAAGAATGGCTCATTTGAGTGGATGGCGAACCACTCATCGACTCGTTTTTTATACTAAAGGAATGATTAGTCTGTGTCTGAGAGTGAGTGCCCGCAGAGAAGTCGAGCGGTTCTGCCAATGGACTCGGCTCGCGGTAATCAATTGCCGTCGGCTGGACTTTCGGGTATAGACTGAAAATAGACATTCATGAGTCAGTTGAATAAGATCAATTGTCTGGAAATTTCATACCATGAATCATTCATTTTGTCGTTGCCGACCGACAGATCCATCGAAGAAGCGTTTGAATCATCACTTTTGGTGGTCAAGTCTAGTGCCGAAGAGGCCTTCATATGCATTGGCGGCGGGATTAGAGGACTTGTTTCAAATGGATGTTCAGACCTACTGAAAGAGTGGTTAAGTCAATGATTGAATTAGTTGTACACTCACTTGAAATGGAGTGGCCTTTGCTCCAGAAGTAGCGATTCGTGCGGCTCATCAGTCCTATCCCTGAAAGGGCTGATACCATGAATAATGGGTTCGTTGGGCAAAAGTTTGGTCGCTTTGGGTATAAGCGGTCGGCCATACTGTGGGTTGGGTGAAGCGACCAAAGACGGGCCTAAAGGGAATTCCGGTCCTGTTTGTGGTTTGCTATACTTTTCCAGCTCTTTGGCCAGATTTGTGCGCGGAGTCGCATAACTAGCTGTCTGTCCGGACGAGTACTGCCCCGGAATGTCGAGCTGTTTGACGAAACACATTGGCCTCAGAACCCTATCGGATGCGAGCGGCGGACCGGCCATTGGCAGTGGAGGAGGTATTGGAGATGGAGCGGCCGGTGGCAGAGTCGTCGGGATATTGATCTTCGTCTTGTCCTTGTGAGTCATCTTCTCCATGGCGGCCAATGGACAGCCAGAAAGGCTAATTGACAATTGGATGGTTAGTTGTAGAGCGATAGTAGAGATGCCATTGAAATGTTGTCATTACCTTCGATGAGAATTGCGCGATGAGTTGACGTGACCGCGACCATTGCAACCCGGGGTCGGGCATCTGTCCAATACAGTGGATTAGCATTTGTTCACTAAATCAATGGTTACACTAAATCAGTGAAACAAATACTTACTTCAAAATAGTCTCGTGAAGTGCCAGAACTGGAAAATTACATACAGTTTAGTATAAAAATTTAGTCCAAATGTGAAAACTTAAGTCACTTCAGAATTGGAGGTTCATCTGAAGTTCAGTGCAGAGAAAAAAGTTTTTGACTCTTGGAGTGGGACTTACTTTCGGGCGTTATTTGGCTTTTTCGCGGACAACCGGACAGACTTCGGTGATGTGAATAGAGACCAGTTGCGTGACCCGAACCGTTGCATCCAGGAGTCGGACACTTGTTCTCGCCTATTATCAGAACAACAGATTAAATAATAATCCAATTACGTTGATAACAGAATTTTAATCGAGTTAATGAAAATTCGACAACAAAAACAGATACAGTCGAACCCCGGAATAATGAATCTTAATACAAGTGTTATACCTCGAATCAAAAGGCAAAAGACATTCCTTCACCAAATGGGTTTACTTGCATAAATGAGCTGGATATAAAGGAATCTATATATGTATTCAGGAATCTATAATATTAAGAACAGAATATTTTTCTTTATAACTCGGGGACTATCAAGTACTATGAAAGTCATACATGGATGTCCCTTGTTAGATTCCCGGGTGATTCGATCTTTTAACAGTCATTACAGTTAGATTACAGTAGTAAAATCAATGTATTCGTGACCAAGTGTAATTTACTCAAAAACGTAAACATGTATTATAATGGAAAAATTAATTCAAGGTAATGCTATTGTTGAAGATTCAAATGAAGACATGTTTTTCATCTCAGGTGACATTATCAGGTGATATTTTCAG
>JAQGCD010000185.1:0-12744 GCA_034698965.1 Zygoribatula sp. | reverse complement strand
CCATAAAAGACGAAAATCATAGAAACCAAGCGATTAGTTCTCTGCAAACTCAGTCATAACTTCATCGATCCCTATGACTAATCTCAGTAGCGATGAGCTAAATCACGAAATCAGTGCAAGAGTTGTATTCAGTGGAAAACAGGCCCTTATTAAGTCAATTACCTGAAGGACAAACTCATCATTAATAGCGATATGAAGTTTCAGTTCATAATAACTATCGATATTATGAATATAATGACATTAGAAGCGACTTAAGCCTCGAATCTTCGGCATTAAGCGATGTCAGGGCCTGACTCTCACTGTCTCTCTCTATCTTTCCATCTGTGCTAAGCCTCCGACATATTTCCTAAACTCCCGTCAGTCACATATGCACGTCATCACACTTCCCAACAAATTTGTTCGCATCTATTCCGACGGCAAAGTGCTCTACTCATCCAGGTATTAGTTTTTGTCTTATAATTATCCGAATAATGTTCGACAGCAGTAATGCTGAGCACTGCTGAGCACTGCTGAGCACTACAGAGTTGCACTACAGATTGGCAAAGAGGCACGATCGAGCAACTTGCCAATTAGCGCACTCCAATTCTGACTTGATCACGATTCACCAACAATTCATTAGCCACTGTAATTAATTATTGCATATTATGCATAACAGAATGACGATAACGGCTAACTGCCCGATGAACCTGGAGAACTTTCCGATGGACACTCAAGTAAAGCTCATTCAGTAGAGTAGTTATGAATTGCAAAAACGTTAATCGCAATTATCTCAATCTGTGGTTCGCATTGTTGGTCACAGCGATGTCCGCTGGCATTAGGCAGTTGTGAGCATTCATTCTATACAATAACAGCAATTCATTAATTTTCTTTCTCTTCTTATATCGACAAAAGTCGGTTATTCAATGCAAGATGTGATGTACAATTGGAATCCCGACCGCAAAGTCGTGATAAACCCCGATATGAAGATGTCTCAGTTCGATCTGATATCAGTGCCCGTCACCAATAGGACCAATAATGAACGCAAAGGTCAAATTGACATATATGTATACAACATAGTTTCAGTATGGACATAGTTTGACATAGTTGAAATAAAAGAATAATTAGGGCAACTAAATTTATTGTATCGTATTATGCCAATGAATGGACTAATTTAAGCAAAGTTCTTTCTGAAAAAGCTTCATTGGGCATCCCTCCCCTTCCTCCCGAGTTTGCCGATGCCTAATAAGTGTAACGCATTTTCAGATGGACCATACTCAATACTGTTGGCGAGCTTCCACTTCCAGCGCCACATGGGTTCGTTCGTGATCGAGGTGTACGCGCCCTGTATTATGCTGGTTGTACTGTCATGGGTCGGGTAATCACCACTCAGTCCATCAAATCTTTGATAAATTATAGTGTTTTATAAAAATTGCAGATTTTGGATAAACAGAGAGGCGACAGGTATGGAGTGAATGACGCCTTTGTCGATAAAATTAATTTGTCTTCTCATCCAAAGCCGATAGAATAACGTTAGGTATGCTCTCAAATGGTTTGAACACTTGCAAACATTTCATTGGTTCCTATAGGGCTGACAACTGTTCTGACGATGACTTTCTTGGGTCTGGAGCTGAGGAACAACCTGCCAAAAGTGCCCTAGTCAGTCATTTTGACATTTCTATGTATTTTTCATTCATTTCTATTCATATTCTTCATATTTTATATTTGTCATTCACATTGCATATAATGAGCGATCAATTGTTGTCTCCCACCTCTCCCACCTTTCCCTTCTCTCCGTACATCCCTCTCAGCCTCACAGCACTCGACTATTTCGTATACATCAGCTTTGCCTTCATCTCCGCCACTATCTTGGAGTTCGGATTCGTCCACTTCTTCACAAAAATAGGCATTAAATAATTGTTATCTTTATCTCCAGTGCTTTAATGTGAGGACTGGTATGACCCTTAGGTTCGGGCGAATATTACTTCTCGCCGTCTGCGCTCATAGAAGGTCTCGATAAGACCAATGATGCCGATAATGATAATAACTATTCAAGTGATGAGGACTTTGAAGAGGACAGTGACTGCAGAGTTATGAGCTCTGACTCGAGAGCGCACAATAAAAACGGCGACTTTGACGAAGAGTCCAATGATAACGAGTACAGTCTTGGGTTGAGAGACGGCACTCGAGATCAGCCCATAATTGTAAGTCGAGTTTACGGTCGGTTTAATGGATGAGTTCCAGTGTTCGAGTGCTCTGTCGTTACTTTGAATACCAATCGCTTGTCATCTCTTGCGAGTCTCGACCACATTAACCATAAAAGTTGTGTAAATATCTCTATTTGTTGGCAAAACTTGGGTCCAAAACAATCATTTTCTATGCTCTTATCGTTTGTTTGCATAAATTGCCGGAAATTAGTGGCACAGACAGAGAATATGCGATCCATAGATCAGTTAACCGGTTCAGAGATTCAGTGCCTATTGTGCTCATTGTTGAAACACCGAAGCATTTCGGTTACATATGATCTCATTTTATTTCTATAGTTTCACAGAACTCATAGCGAAGTCTTTTCAACCGAATACGATCGCGGACTGCCTGTTATGATGGCCGACGACTCCGATATCTCCTCTGTTTCTCCGCCACAAATCTCACCTCCGATGACAGAGCGATATGAATATGATTACGACATTCATCAGCCGACGACCAGTAGCTTCAGATGTGAACACGAGTGCCGCCGAAGATGTTCGCCGCGCACCAGAAATCGGTTTGAGCGGCCATTGGGTCGCTTCTCCTCATTTCGTGCTTCAATTCGCAATACATTCACCCAAAGAAAGTCTGGTCGTCGGCAATCGATTTCATTGCAATTGAATAGCGTATCGAAAATTGATAAAATATCTCGAGTGATCTTTCCACTGGCCTTTCTCATCATGAATCTGGTCTATTGGTATATATTTTTGAGGGCAGAGATGAAATATGACCAGGAAAATAGATTTGTCTGAATTTTAAGTTATTATAATTTTATTTTAGAATAATTTGATCACAAATAAATGTTTTCAAAGACTATTCTATCCAATTATCTGATATTAGATATTGAACAACAAAATATCATTTAAAAAATACAAACATATTTAAGAAGCAATAATTTTTTCTATGGTAAAGTCCATTCATTCGCCATTCAAGTCATATACATATTGATGGGACCACGAAGATCATGCCTGAAGCCATAAAATCTTACATTTTAAAATCTATTTCAATGAATTAATAATTGACTTTGAATTGAGAAATGTTTTATACAATGCAAAATTGACATAACATGATCAAGCTCTTCTTTTACGCAAAAATAATTAATAAAAGCAATTTAATATTTCTACTTTATCAGGTGCAATAAATTGGCTGAATCAAACACATCTATGAGCAAAGCAAGTCTATCTTGGTCATATAGCATTATAAACAGATAGAACATCTCATTATCTACAATAAGTCGATTGGATTGAAAAGTTTTCCAGAATTGTATTCAATCGCAAAGTCTGCAAACTTTGGCCAATCGATGACAAATAAATTGATTTGAGTTAACCATAAGTCTAGTCTCGGCTTATTATGAGATTGAGTTTAGTTGAGCGATCAAAATATCGATCGAATCATCATAGCCTGAAATTGATTATCAAAAGAGATTTGCTCTGTATTGAACGCGATATAATCTGAACGTTGAGATACATCATTAGATGCGATGATTGCTCTCAAAAAACAAGACATTAAATGACATAAAAACTAAAGCAATTCATTTGTCTCTGAAACTGTGAGCTTAACTAATCAACTGATCAGTCGTTTACATCGGAGGCTAATTAATTAGAAATACCTGAGAACAGGTGAAAGTGTGTGGATGTTTGACACCCTTGTCATCATTGGTTCCATGACTTGAATTCGCTGCTCCTCTCAATTATCAGGAAAGCCCAGTAAATGACATTCAATAATAAAAAGACAAATGGAAATAGTATTCGACTCGTTTTGTCGATCAGAGACACACTGTTGGCAGCGGTCAGGCCCTGACCTCTCACTCTACGTCTTTTCATCTGTTCCTTATAGGACTGACTCACTGTAAGACAGTACCAGAAGTTAAGACAAAAATTGAAAAGTTTTGCAGGGAATCCGTTCTTATGGGAGAAATGGCTTTGACTAAGACTTTGATCGTTATGTCGATTGTATTGTGAGTTGAGTTCCATTTCGTACTCCAAGTCATTCTCATCGATGTCTTCATAGTTGTCGTCACTGGCATCAGATCCAAACTGGTCACTCATTTCAGTCGTTCTGTATCTTTCGCTCAAATACTGTTCTAAATTTTCAATTCTTTTAAATTTGTCTAATTGAGAGTCAATTGATTTGAAGCCATGTTGAGGACAATATAGGTTCGAGTACTTCAGGTCATACGAGTCAAAGACCCGATACTTCTTGGATCGACTTCGGCTCCCGTTTGATATCTGTTTCGGGTCTCTGTTGGACTGAATTAAACAAAAAAGTTATTCTCATTTGTCGGAATTTTATAAAGGTTTTTAATTGAAAATGACTTTATATTGAACAACTTTGCTAATTTATCTACCTTGCACAGATAGTTTTGTTGTTTGATTAAATTTTTCAATCCGATGTTTATTTCTCATTTTTTTTTGTTGCTAAACTCTATTGCAATTGCAGATACATTTGATAATTAGTATAAAGTTTTGGATCCATTTTGTAATCAGAATTAACTAAACGTCTTAATCCCTGTCGAAATTAAGTTTCGAGTTCATGTTCGCAAAAAGACCATGGTAAGAAATAACATTTCAAACTAAAATTGACATAGATTCTATATGCCCCATTTTATGATGTCAATTTCGTTCGAAAATGTTGCTTGATAATCGTTAGCATGGGCAATGGTTATATATGTGAGAGTATGACTCAGTAGTTTGACTATTAAACAAAAATAGGTATAAAATTGGTAGGTATAAAGTTTGACCATCTGACAAGTACTGGCCAGTGGTGACCAGTGCTGAGCCTCAGCCGTCTAACCCGAGCCCTGTGGTTGTGGTCGGACGTAATTACTGTCCCATCAGTGCATTGGACGCCGACTGTCAGCCAATCGAAATGAATGGAACGAAGTTTCGAACGCCGATAGTCTCAGGCGAGTCTGCAATGACAGACGTTTACCGACAGTGACCGACAGTGACCGCATCGGACAGTAACCGACTGTCACATTAGTGATCACCCGCCACCGACCGATGGACTCTTCGCATTATCTCTATTTTAATTACAATCCTTTTGAAGACATTCAGCTGAACAGACAAACCATATGGCGATTGGATCTATTCGAAGAGTCGATACCTCCTCTGTTGTCGGACCAAAACTCTTGTTATGACGACCGACTAACTGATCCAATGGAAAAGTATGACCTTTCGGGGAGTGCGGCGCTCAATGAACGTGACCGATATGCTTCGGGTGATTGTCTCAACTTATGGCCATCTCTTACTCGAAAATCAAATCCATTGACCAAACAGAAGATAACAAAGAAGTACGACCGCAATGCTTACGCGACTAAACCTAATTTAATCCGATTCCCCGAGAAGTTGTGGACAATTATCGAAGAGTGCGATTCGGGTGCCATTCAATGGTCAACTGATGGAACTTCAGTTGTCATCAACTATGATATCTTTCGGAAACAATATTTAAGTGATTTCTCTCACTTCAAGACACTCAATATGGCGTCCTTTGTCCGACAATTGAATTTATATGGCTTTCATAAAATTAATCTCAAGACCAGACGACGACCAATCAGTGCCACTTCGCCGACCACTGAAAATACCGATCGCCTGCCGCCGCAACGATTGATATCCAGCAAGCCATTCGACCCTCTCCTCAATTCTAGTCCGAAGTCAGACATATCGGTTGACACTACCGATGATTGTCATGAATTCAAATGCGATTTCTTCAGACGGGACCGAAAAGATCTAATTCACAAAATGCAAAGAAAGTATTCGTGTTTTCCCAACGAAAGGAACTGTCAAAACTCGAAGCACAACCATCAAAAGAAACCAAAAGATAGACAACCATTGCAACCGAAGAATTTCAATGACAATAGTAAACAAACATTTAAACAGTGTTTCATCAAAGGAACGACATCTGGTCAGACATGTGGCCAGAGATTGGGAAAGACTTTAGAGCAGATTTTGAACGGTGTGACAGAAAGCGACTCATTAGATGAAAATGATTGCTTTTCAAAGTATGCAATGACAATGATTTTCGGCGATTCTTCAAACGGATCGCAAACGGATTGCGGTAACGAAAACAGTGATCACCTCTCAATGGGAGACAATTCACTGATCACATCATTTCTTTAACTTATAGCTTATTTTTATAAATGTTTTGTTTTATCCATATTTATTGTTTAGTCGATAGTTTAACTGTTGTTTAGTTTTTTTTAAAGATTTAATTAATTTATCTCTTGTTTGAAACACATTCATATATGAAACTTTGAGTTTTCATAGAATTTATTATTTATTGTCTATTTGTCGAACTTTCAATTTTAACGTTATGTTTATTCACAGAATTTTTCGTATAATAAAATGATTTTTTGTTTGTTATACTCTAAAGAATTTAATTAAACGCTGTACTCAAAGAATTACTTAAATATTGACTTAACTTTTCATTATTTCCGACTTATTTTTTGAATAATATTTCATAGCTTTTGCCGAACGCCTTAAGAGAAATGAGTTTCTTTGTGCAAAAGAGTAGTCATTGATTGCGATCCGCGATTCAAATGAATTCTTTGATTCTCGAGAATTGCATTTCTTTCAGGTTTCCATGTTTTGTCACATTTAATGATTCGCTTTGGGAAACCAAAACTTATTGTTAGACAACATTTTTAGGCAAATTTCAACGGAATTTCATTTATCATACAATAGTTATCGTGAAATTAAGATCAATCGAAAGGGAGATTCCGAAGAAATTATAGGCATTCTGTTGAATGAATGAGATCGTGATCTCTCTCTTGGAAACAAACCACAGCTTAGTATATGACAACAATTTTCACTTTCAGTCCCAATAAGTGATTCGATGGCAACGCTTGGCTTCGATTCCACTGCATTCGTGTTAATCCTTCGCCTAATGTCTTGAATGTCTCTAATATCGCAACCATTTTATCGCTTATTCATTAAAATATTCACAAAATTAATTAAATGCAAATCAAGGCTTCGATTGTCAGCCGAAGTGAGACTCAAAGAGACGCAAAGAACAGAATAAGAAAGCAATGAAGAGATAATGCACTGAAATCGAGTGTGAAATGAGTTCTTTTATGCAGATATGAAAAGAGTGTATCATAAGAGTGAATGAGAAATGAGAAGTGAGAAGTGGTTCTCATTTATATTAAGGTAACCGTTGATCACAGTCTCGGTACAGTCAGACCTCTCTATAGCCAACACACAATCCCTGTCTATATTGGTATTTGGCCAGAATCGTGCAAAATTACTATCATTGTATGCAATAATATAACTGATGGTTAAGTCTCACTAATAATTATAATTCATTGCAATGATTTCAGTCATTTCAGTCATCGCAGTCATTGCATTTCAACATTGAAAGGATGAATACCTTTCTATCGTCGTTCTGGTATGCCTTTGGAGGCGCAATGATATTCAAGGGGTTCTCACTGTCTTCGTTGCACTTGTCTTGAGCCCAGTCCTCATCGATCTCGACGAAAGGCACTTCTCCTGTAATTTGAATCAAGAAATCAATAGCCGATCGGTGTTTGCTTTCATGGATTTATTACATACCGGTTCCTACTTTTGTGAAGTAGTGAACGCCAGCGAACTCTAATAGAGTGAAGACCACGAATAAAAAGCACATAATTGTGAACCAATCGAGTGCTGTCGCATAGCTTCAACATTGAACACACGAACAATCGTAGAATCGAAGAATTGAAGATATTTCACAAATATTTCAATAATAATTGAGTGCATCAATAGATTCGAAAATTGATACCTGACTCTGGGTAAGTCACTTCTCGAGTCCAAACCAAAGGTCGATAGAGTGAGAACTGCCGTAACGCCTAATGAAAAAGTTTGCCTCAAATCAATCCAAAGTTTTGACAAAAAAAACTAAAGCATTGTTTGATTGAATAGCGAGGATTGGGTTCGAAGACATGAGTAAATGGAAAAGAGATCAGTGGTTCGGATAGAATTTGTGAGAGGACTGCACTCGACTGACGACATGAACTGAAAATTACTCATTTGAATGGTCTTTACGTTAATAAACCGGTAAAATATGAAATATTAAAATTCGGTGAAGCGGTGAACGAATTTGAATAATGAGCTTAAAAGATGAGATGAAGTTTTGCATTAATTGTTTGACAATGTTTTGGGAATAATGACTAATTTTATAATACTTTCGCCGATTTTATGGTTTTGGAAATATTTGAAACATTTTTGTCAAAAATTTATTTTAATTAAAATTTTTGTAATTTATTTTAGTAGATTATCCGAAAATTTTTGTAAAACAATTTTTAGATTCAAATGTTTTTCATTTGGATTTGAATTTAAAATTTTCATTCAAATTGGTTAACATTTTATGACTCGTAATGCAATTTCAATGTTCATAAAATTTATTTGAAAATATCATTAAATAAATAATATAAATATTATAATAGAAGCAAATATTGCGCTGATATTTGATCCTTATTTCAAAAACATGTTTCACTTCGCAGACAATCGTTTGGAAACAACTTTTAAGAATTTATTTAATAAACGACGATAAGTAACAAAAGAAGACATCGAAATGAAGTCATTAGTATGCTATCGATCCGCAAAGTTGAGAGAGGGAGAGAGGGAGGGAAGGATGGGAGTAGAGACAGAGAGAGGCCGGACTCACCCAATCCGACTCGATCTTCATCACAAGTGAGGCAATCGATGGAAATGAATAACAATTGAGACAATGGATGGAACGAAGTGAAGGCATACCTGCCGTCGCTTCTCTGCAATGCAAACAATTAAATGTTAGGAAACTTTTGTTTACTATCGCTCAGATTTAATTATGCTATTATGAGAACCTATTAATCCAGAAGGAGACCCACGAAAGGACGACAATGAGCGAACAGGGAACGTATATTTGGATTAGGAAGTAACCGACGTGTCGGCGCAAGTTGAAGTTCACTTGTAGTGTGGAATAGTTTCCTGACAATTACCAACATTGAATGGATTAGCAGTGATCGCAACAATCGATGGCATACCTCGTTTGAATTGGACGGTTCCGTTCCGGTGAGTAAAGGTCAATAAGTCGAACTGCGATATCGTGAAACTGCTGAGACTGACCGCCGTTTTGGCCCACTTGTACACCACTTGATCGATAGGGTAGCCGTCTGTGAGGAGTCGATCGTCAGCCAAATGCAATCAAACAGAAGTGAATCAATTCAAACAAATATTGACAAATATTGAACTTTTATAGCGATTGTAATGCACTCACAGCTGCCGAATATGAGGGGACAACTGAAGAGGAAATGTTTGTTTGAATATATTTCAAAGAATGGTTTCACTGGGCATCAAACATCGGCAAACCTTAACTCCAAAAAGGGGTGCTCTCACTTTAAGGGCTAACTCATGTGTAGTATATTTTAAAATCCTCGTGAGTGCCTGCCTAACCAAGGTTGCCGATGATTGCCAGCAATGCAAGTCTACCTCTGTTTATCCATTGGGAAGTGGTGTAAGTCCATTGGGCATAAAGACTTGACGGTGAGCCTGAAATAAATAGCGAGATATTGAATAATATTGAATCTGATTATGAGTATCGATAGTGGAGAACAGAAGAGAATCAGAACTCAATTAGATTGTGGAGTACCGGCGCTCGTGTTTTGACAATGAGTGCTTACTGATGGCTCTCATATAGACTTGCCAGATCATTTTGGCCAAGCCCTGTATAAATGACCAAATCCCCCAATTTCTCCCTGTAGTTTCCTTGAGATTTATCAGATTTGTCCCTCTAGGTTTAAAAGTGGAGACAATTTCGAATTACGTTCATAATTTGCCTTCGTATTTTCACACAATATAGATTAAAGATTCCCTTAATTAGTAATTCTCTAATGACTGTATTGAATGTATAATTTATATAGACAAATTGAACTTGATGTTTAATTTGAATCGAGATTATATAGAAATTCCACAAAAACAAGCTAAATTTCCCCTGTAGATTCTATACTACAGGTGGACCCCTCGCCTGTAAACTGAAGATGAGCCTCGATTCCTTGAGAATACATGTCAAACCTGGAGATCTGGCAAGTCTACTCTTACGACCGCTATATTGACTTTTGATGGCAACAAAATCATTCTATTAGTGAATAAACTCTTTCTCTTGAGAGCGGATATAAAAAGAAGTTTTCGATGTGAAAGCAATTTCTCAAATCGAATGCATCAGACACTGAAATAATTGGTCCGATATTTGAATATTTAGTTCGAATAACAAATCATATTATAATCGGAACTAAATTACTCGATTGAAGAGCTCTTAAGCCAACAGTTTATCGATTGAATTCGGTTCACGTATAGAGAATCCAAATGCGATTCATTAGAAGAGTTGAATTGAAGTTTTGGCGAATTGTCATCAAATGTGATGACTTAATAGAGAAGTTCGCTAACAACCAATAGATACCAATCTAAAGGTCATTACTTCAGTCTATTACTGTCGGCCGGAGGGCATCGGCCAAACAAATAGCGGACTCAAACATCGAAATGACATTTAGTGACGATATATGGTTCGCAACTCATTTCATATTTGGTCACATATTGCCTGTTATTGAATGCCTCTATAGTTCTGTTCTCTTAGAGAACCTGAAAAATAAAATTCACTTATAATCTAATCGAATACCTCATTGAATAGAGAACTTTTCCGTCGGGGTATATACGCAAGAACTTGTTGGGTCTGGTGATAGTGTGTAGATGTGAGCCCTTCCCGGTGTGGAAATAAGTGTCCGGCTGTGCATTGGAATAGCAATTCAAATAAATTACAAGTATTCAATTTATGGTTCAAAATTTTTGCAATCAGACATCGGCAAACAGAGACAGGTCATAATAAGTCTTAAATAAAGTCTTATTAAAAATGTCTTCACAACTTCCGAATTTAAACTTTCAAATTAGAGACAGGTCAATTTCTTGGAACTTTTATTGATATTTGCCAAATCTGAGGGCTAAAACTTTAGTTCTCTATAAGTTTTCTTTAAAGCCAATGACAAGCAGACTGAGAATTGTCTGTTCTTATATTGCTGATGCTTGATTCACAATTATTGTTGAAACCAAATTGTGAAAAGTTACCTTCCATATTTTATCGAGCATATTTATATTTAAGCTCAAGAATTTTGATGGACCCGAGTACCTGAGCCTCTCGTCGAACCATTCTTGACGAAAGTAACAGTCGAGTGAATACTCCTATAGGGAATGACACAATTAATTATTTGCTTAACTTTTAATTATGTCTTATTTTACAAATTATAGATAAGAAGTAATTCAAAATAATCCCTTGATGAAAGTCAATATTAATGGGGATTATTTGTAACAATAATTGCTTCAATTTGTTTTCAATTACGGGAACTATTTGTTGTCATTTGTTTGATTAAGGGAACCAAAAGAAAACAAATTCATTCCAAGGCTTACAGTACAACAGTAATGAAGTGACCGACGGAACAAATTCTAACCAATAATTAGTGCCGTCATTAGTGACAAATAATCGCTGATTATATGGACTTTATTTGAACTAAAAGCTCGGATTTGGTCCTCAATTTTGATTTATGTCAAAAATGATCAATCATAAAAATTTTCAAATAATCTATTTCAATCTATAGTCTATAGATTGAAAGTTTAGAGTATAGACTTGTCTCTCACAGTTTGAAGCAGTGATTTGCGGTTTCATTAGATTTTTCGGTTCATGGCATCAAATTTACAAATGATTTACTAAAAATTTGTTCTAAAATAGCGAAAAGTTTCGTAAAGGCTATTAGAAAAGCATTGAAAGTGTTGTGCGAATAGTCGTCTAAGACTTAGAGCGCAATATAAAGCTATTTATTAAAATAACTTTTCTTTCCTCGAACTAAACTAATTTAATTTAAAGCACTTTTGCTCGAAATAAATTATGTATAAAACAATTGGTGAGACGAAAGGAAAAAATGATGAAAATGGTTAGAGAATGAGTGGAAAGGCATGTAATGACTAACCATATCGAGTTCAGAGATCGGTCCCATACTTCTGATCTCCAGGTTCGAGGTAATCACTGCCAGGGGTTCTGCAAACGTCGAGTGCAATTCAAAATTTACAATCTATTGTTTCTTTGCTTTATAATTCAATAAATAAAACTAATGAACTGAAGAGACATCGAATGCTTGGAGTTAGCAAACAATGTGTGTCTTCGAGTCATAAATGATTGATAGACTTGTCTTCTCTGATTGCAGACAAATGGTTACCTTTGTCTCCTTTAGGCCTTTGGTTGCGGTCATAATTAATGAGCAAATTGCTCAGGATGATCGTTATCTTTTTACTGATTTCCTGTGTTTTCAAGTTGGAAACGGTTTCATTCCTTTGGTTCAGGTTATCCGGAAATTTGGACATCTTGTGAGACATCAGTGACTGAGGTGTCGGCAGTCGATGCACTGGTATGAAGCCAACCTTAACCTCCCGTTTGTCAGTCTGGCCTTTGCTTTATTAACATAATTATTGAATTATAAATTTTCATAAGTCTTGTTATTCGTGTGAGACTCAGACTCTGAGAATC
>JAQGCD010000184.1:0-12749 GCA_034698965.1 Zygoribatula sp. | reverse complement strand
TTTGATTTATTCTATTTATTCTACGTGTATGTGAAAACCAATCGATGGCAAAAATAAAATAATCGAACGTGCATGTTAAGTAGTGTAATTTAGATTTAATTATTTTGAGAATTTAAGCCTTTGGAATCCAATAAATAACTTATCTAATAGACTAAAAATAATTTTAATGAAATTTTCGGGCGTAAAACAAATTTTCAACGAATATTATATAAAGTATGAACGCGACTAAATTGTCAGCTGACTATAGGGAGCATAAGAAATAACTGAAAAACTATCTTCTTCAATTTTCGTAATATAGCCATATGAAACCAGATTAAGATTGGGTTTAGACGAGATCAATTCTACATGTTGATGTTCTAGATGTATTTTGAATTTTGAATAACTTGAATAATTAAAACATAGCCCATTGGCGATCAAAGCTATATACATAAATAATAAATTGCGTTAACCTAGATAATGTTTATTAAAAATTATCACTTTTTATTAAAAGTATTAACGAAATGAGTTATTTCGGTCTAACATTTAGTATAAGATTTAAGTGTATTCACAGTGATGTCCACAACCGGCCGGACAGAGGGTATTGTTAGCCAACCATTGCTGAATGTGTTGGAGATGTCCGCCGTGTGCGCAGCCCTGACACCAGACGTAGAGACCAGTGACGGCCACATGACATATGGAACAGTTGGACGGCTCTGTCCGGCATCGCTCGCAAATCCAACCGAATCGTGAATTCAAAGGTTTTCTACAGAGACCACAAGTGGTGTAAATTGTGGTCGAAGTTTGGTTCAGGCTATTGATGTACGGGTGCGGACATAAGCGAATTACTTTATTGGCGACACTCCAGAGCTCAAAACGACTCAAGAGGTCGATATATGACTGGTACCACTGCTGCTGCACCGAGACGTCAATTGATGTCTTCATTTTGTCGCCCAACACCAGCAGCACAGACACCGATGTCTGAACGTCGCCCTGACTGGCGTAGAAATGAAGCATTTCGGCCACCAAACCAGTGAATGGCCAAATGGGGTTAGGAGGGACTCGCGATGACAGCAGCGAATGAGAATGACTATCGGTATCACTTATTGAAATGAAGTTTATCTGATTCATAGCCTCATCCTCTTCATCTAAACTTGTCGGAGAACTCGGGTCATTAGTCGTGTCGGTTATCTCCGGGGGTATTGTGCAGTCTTGTATGGCATGTCTGGGAAAGAAGGCTTCTCGAGGCAGTTCCCAATCCTGTTGATTGGATATACCGTCTGTTAAAGTGTTAGACTGACTCAACTCGAAACCAGATTGACTTAAAGCGTCGTTTTCGCTGAAGAAGAAGTCACCAGAAAATTGTTTTCGAGGCGTTGGTTGAGACACACGTTTAGGTTTTGGCTGAAAATTATTTTCTATGATATCACTAAAATCAGAGTCTTCTTCATTGGCGGACGAGTCGTTGGCGATGATCTGGTCCTTGGCTTTGCCACCACTCAAATGCCTGCCTGTGCTGCCACTGGTGTGTCGGCTCGGGTTCACGAAATCGATCTTATCGTTGAAGTCGGTGAGTGTGGCCACAGTGGTCGAGTTGACAGCACTACCACTCATTGTTCCGGACCTAACATTGGTATTGAACATTTGCAAAAGTATTCTCCAAGTCTGAGACACCTGAGTTCGGTTGAGCTCTGCGGCCACTTCGGCGTTGTACTCACACAGCTCTTCAATCGACTTGCCGTTCAGTTGATATCTTTTGGCAGAGTTGACGAACCAATCCATGGAAAGACTGTCACTGATATCAGGATTGGAACACTGGTATAGCATTAGAGAACTGACAGCATTTCTAAACTGCTCCGACAGATCTGGAGGTTTTCTAAACAATGAAGACAAGCGAACGCTTGAGTAGTTAGTCAGAGAAGAACCAGTAGTGATAGGACTGATAATACCACTACTGCTTATTATAGAGTTGGGGCCCACGGAATGGGCTTTTACTAACTCTTTGGTCGTCTGAATGCAGTTCTTAACAATGGCATCACTGGCGGCAAACGCAACGTCTCCGCCCGGGTTGATGGACAGTCCAATCGGATTGTAGTGGTTCGAAGGACGGTATGCCGACTCGAAGAAGTGCTGGTATAGAGTGCCGTCTTTGCTCGTCGATAACAGGACATGCGGGTCGTTCTTCCAGGCGAGACCTGTGGTTACGTCTTTATGCTCATGGAATATAGCGGACGGTACATAAACCCGATTGACATCCCAGACGTAAATACTGAAGTCAACCACAAGAGAACAGCTCCCGATATGATAATCACGATTCGGTCGCCATTTGATGCGAGAAACAGAAGCTATGGTCTGAACGGTGTGCAAGAGTTGAGGTTTTGTCGGATTCGACAGATCCCAGACTTTAATTGCTTTGTCTCGACCGGCAGTGGCCAACCATTTGCGCTTTTCGGCATTCGGATGCCAATCACATGCAAACACAGGTCCACCGTGTGCTATGAAATTAAGTTCCGGTCGATCGCTGCGACGAATGTCCCAAATCTCGACATTTCCTGTCTCTTGAACCGAAGCAAAGTTGAAGTAAGAGCCCTGCGATGGAGCGAATTGAACGTCGCGGACACTCTCGGAGTTGCTTATGAATGTACTCGAGGCTTCTTTGCGCCGCAGATCAAACAACTTCATTCGACCATCTTGGGATCCACTTAGAAGAAGATGTACTTCTGAAGGATGGAAACAAACTTTATTCACTGTTCTCTTGTGATCTGTAAAGACGACATCGAGTTTAGATCGCGATTGCTTCTGTAGATTCCATGTGACGACAGCGCCATTGGTGGCCGCGGTGGCCAACACGTTCTCGTCGTTTTCATTCCAGGCCACGTCGTTGCAGCTGAAGTTCAGATTCAAGTTTTTGCCGACTCTCAGGTTATGTGCTTCTCCGAAGTGATCCTCATTGATTTCGAAAATCTTGAACACTGTCCGACCAGCGACGGCTACTAAGTTGGCCTCCTTGTTAACAGCCAGTCCGTTGGCCGGACCGTCCAGAGTGGTGCTGAAGCCCTTGGTCATGGCCCTAGATTAAAAATGTTGCTCGAGCCGGCAAATACATGGAATTTGTGTCTTTGCAGACCACACTTCTTCTTGGGATCTCTTGTCCGACCATCGAATCGATGGATATGGAAGACTAACAATTGAGTTAGACTATTGTCTGATAATATAATGTTAGTCTTCGGAACAAAACTTTTGGTAATTTTGTTCAACGATTCAAAGATCAGACACTGAGTGACACAACTGAGTCATACAACTAAACCTCTTGTTGTTCAATCTCAGACATTACAAACTCATCAATTATTAATTACATTATAACAATGTTTTAGCGAAGATAATTACAAAAGAAAATTATGAGATTTCTTGTAAAATAAATAATTATAAATTATGATAAAAAATTATCTCAAGAAATGAAACAAAAAATTATTATTAAGTTGTATTGATTGAGGTTTTGCTGTATCAGTGATGGCGTGAATAAAATCTTTGACTGAAGAATTGTTTTTATTGTTATTTACAAAACAACTTTCATTTGATACTATCTTTAGTTTGTTTGTCTCAATCTTTATATCTTTATCAAAAATTAAGTGCCCAATGCAATGGATTTGTCGAAACCTCCTGAAGGTATGTCCTCTTTGCCCACAATTGTTCCAAATAGACAAAAGTGTTCCATTGATTGTTTGGTCTTATAGATCAAGAACTTCGTAATATTATTGACAAATTGGCTCAATTCGTGGCCAGAAATGGGCCCGAATTTGAACGCATGACTAAAGAGAAGCAAAGAGATAACCCAAGATTCTACTTCCTGTTCGGCGGCGAGTACTTCAACTATTATCAGTACAGAGTGACCACAGAACAGGCGATTCAGCGCAAGCAACAGGAAATGCAATCGCAAATGCAACCACAACAGAGGATGATGAACCAAACCATGAACCAAACGATGAACCAAACGATGATGCCTTCGGGACCAACATCGGGACCTCCCTCAGGACCACCACATCAACCCAATTTGTGGCACAACAACGGCATCAATAATATGAACAATAATTTAGATCCAAATGTAATAACACAACAAATTAATGAATTGCAAGAACAGATTCGCCAGTCAGAGGCCAATCTGGCCGCTCAGCACCAGGTGTTGATGCGGGAGAAGCACTTACTCACAGACGATCTCATCAAACAATTACAAGACGATCAGTTGAGGCGAATGGCAGAAGACTTCAATATAAATTTGAATGATTTCGAGAACGTTTTGCTACCGATTGTCGACAATTGCACTAAAGAGTCGATTGCGGTCAGTATTTTAATACAATTTAATAATGCATTAATAGAAGATAATTTTGGTTGCATAGAATGGTAAAATGTGGATATTCAACAATTGTAACGCTCCCATACATCATGATGTCATTTCCAGATACCTATTGAAAAGGTATTCATCACATCTTTTCTATCGTTTGACTGATGGTTTGACTTTTGTTTGCAGAGTCTCGGCGACCAGTTCTTCGTTTGACGCTCAGCTGCACATTCTTTATCTAATCAACGACTTATTCAATCACTGGTGAGAACTAATAAACTCTATATATAGTTTTGAAGTGATGTCCAAGTAATCGAAATATAATAGTATGAGGAAAGGAGACGATAGCCTTAGGCGTTCTCTTGACAAAGTAATTGTCCCGATATTTGGCCATACGTTTGCCGACGTCGACGAAGAGAAGCAACAAAAGCTGACCAAAGTATGTATGCTTTTGTTCGGTCAGAGGTTCTCTGATTGGGAATCACTGAATTGAATTCAAATTTTTATTCAATCAATTGAATGAACTATTTTGACAGCTTCTGAAGTTATGGGAAATGAATCAGTACTTTGATCGCACGACACTGGATGTAAGGCTTTTCTACTCTAAGCTAAAATGATCATCAAATTAATAAAATTAAGCAAACAATCAAAGAAACAGAATTAAACCGTTTTGTTGTTTCCACATAAATAGCAGTTACAAAACCCGGCTCTGGCTTTGGCCAACTATAAGGTAAGACATTTTCACTTAATTTTAATTCATTTATTAATCTCTTCAAGTTTTTGCAAATCTCTAGTCAATCTATTTTGAAAGCATTATTTATTTTTATATACGAGTCATAATTGAGTTAAATTGCAGCCAAACCCGAATTGAATTGATATTTAGGTCAAAGTATTTTCAATCGTAATCGTTAGCTCTGATACAGAATATCTAAATATTGATTTTCAATTGATTTCTTTCTCGATTCTGCGATTGGTTTCGATTGGACCCGAAGAGTGCTCTTTTGAATGAATTTTCAGATCAGATAAGTCCTGTAGTGAACGGTCAGTTAGCGAAGTACAGTCAACTACAGAAACAGCACTCAGACTTCGTGGCACACATTCAGTCAAAGATTCAAAGCTTGCAAGTAATGCACAGTTAGTCCCGTTTAGGCACTTCACTAACTATTGTTTATCTGTCAGCAACAAAAACAACAAATGGTTGCGAATGTGCCCCAAATGCCGGTCGCGTCCCTTCCGATTCCAGGACACCCCAGAAGTTAGTGTTGTTGAAAACAAATGTTAATGTCAGACCATTAACGATGATTGCATTTCAGTGCTCATACCTTCGACACAACCCCCACCTCTGGGTCGGCCACCAATGCCCGGTCAGTTCGATCAGCCACCAGCACAACCGCCCACTTCAGTGGCAATGTTCCTGCCTATGGTTCATCAAACGCCACCTCCCGGTCCACCACCGATCTCAAGCGCCAATCAATCGCAACCTCTTTTATTACCACATTTGCATCAAACGTCACAAATGGGTGTCCGATTGCCACCACAAATGCCTCCGCAAATGGTTGCCCCTAATCAGCCCTTTCCCAACTCAATGCCCGGACCGCCATTTCCCCCAACAAACATACCCAATAATCAATTTTTCAATACCGTTCCAAATCCGGCGCCAATGCCTCCTAAGGAGGTCATACCGGATGTGCCATACTTTGAATTGCCGGCCGGACTAATGGCACCACTCGTCAAACTGGAAGACTTCGAATACAAACCAATAGTTCCAAATGAAATTCGATTACCGCCTCCGGCGCCGCCCAATGATAGACTCCTTCAAGCAGTCGAAGCTTTTTATGCCCCGCCTTCTCATGATAGACCTCGAAATAGTGATGGATGGGAACAATTAGGACTCTATGAATTCTTCAAGGCAAAGTCTCACGCCAAGAAGCTTAAAGAGGAGTCAAAAGATGAATCAAAGGATGAGTCGGAACAGAATGACAATTATAATGCGAACAAAAGTTTCACAAAAAGTTCTAATAATGAAAGCGATCTTAAAAGTCATCACAACTCTGAGAAATATTCGCATTTGAGTTCTCATCCAAAAAGAAGTCCTTCGCCTAAAAGGAAATATCGAGAATATAGAGAAGACAAAAGGTATTGAATTATTCCAATGATTCCAATGACGATGATTCTAATTATTCGATAATTTAATTCAAATTATTATTGAACAGTCCTCGAAAAAATAAGTCGAGAAAAAGTAGAAGTCGTTCGCCTTCGAGTAATCGTCAGAGACACTCGAGGTCGCGATCGCGCTCTCGTTCAAGAAGTCGAAGTCCTGTTCGGTCATATCGGTCTCGAAGTCGCAGTCGAAGTCTATCTCCGCCCAGTTTCGCGTCAGTTTTGTCATTTTATTGATCATTTTATATTAATAAGAAATGCTTTGACAGCTCTTATCACAAACCGGAAACCAGGATCGATGAGTCGAACAAAGGCCATCAAATGCTCAAAAAGATGGGATGGACCGGCTCTACTGGGTTGGGGGCCAGTGAGCAGGGAATTCAAGGTAAGGCTCGATCACACTCTATAGGCTCCGAACAGCAGTCATACAATTGAATTGCAATTTAGATCCAATCAAAGGCGGAGAAGTGAGAGAATCGAACGAACTTTACAGAGGAGTTGGAGTCAAGACTGCAGACAACGATCCGTTCGAGAAGTTCCGCAAAAACAAAGGACAGGCGTTTCTGCAGAGGATAACTCAGGCAAGAAGTGATAAATGAAATCATTGTCGCAAACATTTGTTCATTATTTCATTGGATTTAAAACTCTAACAATAAATTCGATATAAATTTGAGTAACATTGAATGTCAATTGGCTTAGATAGTCAAGGGGTCAGTCGGGATGTGCCGGCGATGGCCAACAATAGCTTTGTTTTGAGGTATTTGTCCGAATAGTTGGCCGATCGCCGTTTGCACAGACACTCGACTCACTTACAAGACAAGTATAAATCTATAATCTTAAACAACGGCAACTCAAAGCACCGAATCAGGGAATCAGGCGCTGACTGTGCGGTATTTGGGGCGACCAGTGCTCCGAGTTTTGGCTAAAATTTAAAGTAATTAACATTTTGTTCGACTCAATAATAATCTCAATAATAATCTCAATAATAATCTCAATAATTTGGCCTAAACTTCAAACCGTATAACAAGTATTGAAACATCGAAGCGATGACTCTTTGGGAATGCAATCAAACAAATGTCGTCTTTTGTCGGTCATTGGCTTTGATCAGAGATTCGCTTAATGTCTACAAACAAGTGAACCGCTGAAAGACTCGATACGACAGCTTTTGGTCACAACATATCGATGTCGTCATTCAAGAACTTAAAGCTCGTGTGCGATGGCCTCCACTCGACGTGCGCTAACTTCGCGTTGCATTGCGCTAAATGAACAGACAGAGAGAGAGACAATCAATTATCACATCGACTGACAATCGCTTTATTGTTATCTTAATTGTTATCTACACAGAGATCGTATAAATGGTCGGCAATAGTAAGACTAAAAAATGTAAACCAATATCGATTCATAAATATATGTATAAATTAATAGCGATTACGTTTAGACTTAAGACTTTATAGCAGTGCTTTGATTATACGAAAAATTGAGTCTCAATTTGATAATCGATTGACTAAACATATGAGTAATTAAGTGGTCCTCAACGGGGCTGAACCCGCGCTAAGTGCGAGCCCTCTTCGCCAATTAGTTCATAATAGGTCTCAGTGTCAGTACCTTTGCCAACAACTTCTTCTTCTTCTTCATTGCTTGTCTTCATCGATGGCACCAGAAAGAGGAGGGCTATGGCCATAATCGCGTGCCAACAACTGAAAATAAATAACAATCAATGACTGACACTGTTTCACAACATTGAATGCTCAGACCTGTGAGTGATAGCATAGTTGTCCTGAGTCTCGAAGAATGCGTAGACAACAAGTCCTCCGGCAGTCAATGCAATTCCCGGTAAAATACTGAATAACCAATACCTTCCAGAAGGATAACACGACTTCCGACAGCAGCGTATGGTCTGCCAGTGCGACATCAATATAAGATTAATGCTCAATGTTTGTAACGGTTCTCACCCATGAAGCGACCAGAATCAGAGCTCCGATGCCGGCCGGGAGTGCGAACGCCCATAGACTGGTTCGATCGGATTCAACTGCGAAAGCGATGAGAATACCCCCGAAAAGATGAAAGAATGATCGACAAAGATCTGGTAGATTAGCCAAAGTGACTAAAGTAACCCAAAAGGCCAGAATCGCAGAATAAAAGTCGCCGAACTGTAAAACGTTTAGGTTTAACAGACAATAGGATTGAGGATAATCCGAGTCACAGGCGTGGTATAACTGGAAGGAGTAATCGACATCAGAGAACATGAGAAGCATTGCAATGGCTATAGACTCACTGTAGACGCTGTCATTGTTGTCAAGTAAACCAAAGATTCGGCGAAGAATTTTTTATACGCAGCCAATATCACAGACGGAATGAATACCACATTACTTAAGGTTAGCAAAAGAAAGTTGAGCAAAAGTTGTTCTTCTGGTATGGCTTGTGATCCGTCGTTACAGAACCATCCCTTCCATCCTTGGAATACAATTAAGACAATTAGAGTTAAAGCAACCTCTTAATAACTTAATATCAGACCTGCTTTGCACAAACAAGAACTGAAAAGAACTCCTCCATTAAGATATTGAACGCATTTGCCTCGATTGGCACACTTGGAGTGAAGACACGGCGCGGACGCGATGTCCACCAGAATAGATGTCGAGTTCTTTTCGCATATCTGGTACTCGTAATCGCCGATTTCGGGATAGTAGAGATAACACTCTACTTTCAGAGTGATGAACCAATTGCCCGGCTTCGGGTACGGGATCAGAATAGTCTTGATGCCCGCGCCCTGTGCGAACTCAGGTGAGCTAGTGTTGACTCTGGCTTCTTGTAGACAATTGGGTGAAAACCCAATTCTCTCGATCTGAAGGCAAAAAATTGCCGAATAGTTCTGTAAAGATGTGTTAGCGAAGGGCGATATAGCAAAGTCTATAGAGAGAGTGCCGCCGATGTCTGACTGAGGACTTATTCCAAACTCAAGAAGTGATGTTTGGTCGTTAGGAATATCGAAGAAAACGGAAATGTTTTGGTTCGGCTTCAGTTCAGTGGCGTCGACGTGACTGTACTTGAATTCAAGACTATTTTGTGTGTCATAACGAGTCAGACCTATTATGTTAGGCTTAAAGGTATCAATTATATATTTTCGACTGTTGTTCACACTCTCAAGACTAGAATAGGTGATGATCGGTGTTTCCGAACCAATCTCTGTAGATCCGAGATTCGCATCGTTCAGACAATTGTTGTTCGGGTCAATGATTAGCTGCAATTCAAAAGCTACCGAATTATTCTTCTCGTTATTCGCTAATCGAAACTCAGGTTCTATTTGGAGGTAATTCCAGGAATCGGTGGGCAATGACTGCAACTCAAGAATACATTCATTGCCATTGACTTTAGATTTGTTGCAATTCATTGACAAGTCTTTGATTTGAGGCGAAGGCAGAGCAAGAGCTCGTGAATAAAGACTAATTGGACATCGGGTTGAGTCAGTTTGTTGTCCGCACTGCCGGACCACCAGTTTGGCACTGAAACAGTGGGAATTCATGAAGAATTTGTAATACGAAGAGTGACTTATGTTTTGTACTAAAGAGTTGGTCGACGTTAAGACTTTAATATCAGTGTTTGGCAACAAATCGTTGAGTCTCTTGAAAGACAGACTTGAAGTGAGTTTGTGCTGACACTCCATTTGGAGTCCCTTTTGTGATATCCTATCATCGGCTTTGTCGAGAAAGGCTATTCCATACCAATCTCCGGGCAATGGGTTAGTTATGTTGAAAGAGACCAGCGATGAGTCGCTCTTCAGCTCAATCAAGTACTGCTGGGAATCGTTTGTCAGCAGATTCTCCGGAAATGATGCATTATTGATATTAATTATGGGAACACTTCCGCGCCGTAAGTGCACCGTTAGGTTCTGTGCCCCACACGAGCGAAGCCCTATTGACTGCATTTGCGACGAATACGACTCTAACGAGCTCTTCAGATATGATCCGTAAAAGTTGGACGCGTTGAACCGCCACAAGGCCTCAGATACCTCAGATGGAATCAAATAGTGGAACAGTTGAACCTCTCTGTATGACCGCAACGGATGCAACTGTCGGCCCGACTCGTATTGATTCGAGTTAACTGTAATTCATTATTTCAATATTTAAACATTGATAGAAAATTAATTGAGTTCATCATAACTAGAATCTATGCTCATTTTATATCATTGCAATTTCACCATCATTAATAGTTATGGTTGTGAATTGTTATAGGTTATTTGGTGGCCGAGAACAATTATCAATACAATGAGTTCGTCATTGTCTCTCTTGCTGTTCTGACATAATTCAGATGATCTCTAATTATTCTAATTTTGAAGATTCAGTTTCACATGCAATGTATAGTCAATGAATGAATAATGCAATAAATGTGTCCCTATATGGTGATGCGGTCATTGCACTAATTTAAAACCTATTCATAATCGCAATACTTATATGGTGTTTCCTGATTCACCAATCATGATCATGACTCAATCCAATACTTATCAGTTGGAAGCGGAAGACGATTATTTTTTTTTTAAAAATACCAATGTATTTTTAAATATTATTTAATTAAATTTTTGCTGACAAATGTCCCAATAATGGCACAAAATTTCAAAAATTGTTCAAGCTCCAAATTCTGCAAATATCTATTTGCAATCAGTTAAAAGATTACATTACATGGACTTAACATTCTTAAAGAGAATTTGATTAAATGCTAATTATTGAATTATTCTATACTCGATTCTGTATTCTGTTAGTATTTGAGAGCAAACAATTGCAGGGATTCTTTGAACAGAGCAGAGCTAACAGAATCTAATATTCAACCCTCAACACGTCAATTGATAATAAACTTATCACAATCTAAACAAAAACCAAATTAACTCAATTAGAGTTACTTTGGATATCAATTGCATGCATATGAAGCAATGAAAGGTTCGGGTGTGTCATAGTGTTACACATCTGACACCAATTTGGACACAATTACATCGATTACAACAATTGCTATTGTTATCAATCTTTTGTTGGTTTTAAACCTATTATAAGAGCTCAACTTCAGCTCAAAAGATAAGCAATTAATTTAATTGAGACCTTTAATCGGTCACTCGAAGACCTGTTCATAGCTGTCACAGAACCAACTTCACCAATAAATTACTGGTCATTTGGTAGTTGCAAAAGAGATATAGATAAGAGCACGACAGCTAAGAGGACTTACTTTGGAGCGACGGTCCGACGGCCGCAATGGCCACCAGAGCGGTCAGAACGGGCACTAAAGCCATGTTCGGCTGACTCCTATCACATCTCACTCGAAGCCTGAATCAATTGAAGACTTGCTCTGACAGTATCTCTCACTTATCCACTGTTCATATATTCTGTTACACCATTTATCGATTACTAAGCGATCATTTATTCTCAAGAATTGTCAAGAATTTGAACGATTCGTTGGAATCAGGAATAAGAAGAAATAACAGCGAGTAATGAATGTAACGACCGATTCATTACTATTAGCCGTTGTTTGCAATCGACAAATAAAAGTTAACACTTGTTTGATTAGGATTACCAACTCTTCATATTTTATTTTTTCTTAAATTCTTTGGAGAAAAACTATTATTTATTTGAGATTTATTACTTTAAATCAGCGTTGATTAAAACCTTTTGCGTTGATACAGCGTTGATACAAACTCACTATAATAATTCATTAGTAATGACTCATTACTATAAGCTTACTAATGAGCTAGAAACTTGTTCATCTATCAAGAACATGTATATGTATGTGTCAACCTTAGTTATGCAAGCCTTCATTGGCACTGATGCCTTCCACCCCTATATACTGATACTGATATTGTCCCTGAACCTTGGCAGAAACTCTCTCATTGCGCTCTACATGTTCTGTATGTGAATGTCTATGCATGTGACTGACAACATTGGTGGCCATTGGCAATACCGCCCCCTCAGTCCCTCATCATCAAAGTTGAGTCACACTGAGTGACACAGAGCCCACACCAGACAAAGCAATCATCGAACGGGTGACCAAACATATAGACATAATTGATGTTTAGCTCAAAAACCAAAACATTTGACATCGAGTTGAGTGACTTTGCGTTTTATAAAACGGATCCCGAAGTAAAATCGTGACAATCGGCTCGAAATGTTCAATTTTGGTTTGTTTCACGAGCAGAACCGCAACTTCAACACCTTGTATCGATGTTACTCGGTGTGTATGTTGCCCGGCAATGAACGCTTGGACGTGGAGAAGGGTGGCAAGATCATCATGCCTCCTTCGG
>JAQGCD010000183.1:0-12756 GCA_034698965.1 Zygoribatula sp. | reverse complement strand
ACTAACATTAGTTATCACAAAACGAAATCAAAGACCAAGTCTTCGGCTATATTCGACCGCCAGTTCGTCGCCGATTCTAAGCCGGCACACGGGACAGACCATTCGTCGCTCAAACCACTTCTTAATGCATTGGCGATGGAAGAGGTGACCGCACGGAAGAATTTCTAAAGGGGAGGTCAGTCCATCTTGACAGATGGTGCAATCGCTGGACGGCTGTGGCGGTGCTGTCACTCGGGTTCCTTCGGGTCGTCTGCGGGTCTCTCCATAGGCCTGTCTTCGTTCTCTTTGCTGGACCTTTTGATATTCTTCGTACGCCCAAATGGCCAACATGAAGACAATGCCACCGATTAGAGTGCCACTGGTCAGCGCTACTCCGAAGGAAGGCATTGTCGCAGATCTAATGGGTTGTGTCGTGTAGTGAATCAGATCCCAAATGAGTTAATGTTGTGGACTCGTGAGGGACAGCAAATCGGTTGTCATTGACGAACGATTCAGAAGTCGAGACCAAAACAAACCTTCATTTGAGGCAATCGTGACGTCAGTTATGAACAGATGTTTTGCCAAAACATTTGAACGTTTGTCACAACACGTGCTCTGCATTGAGCTCAAGAAGTGATCCCATCGAGTGATGAGTGCTTCGGACACAATCGATGGTTATGTTGTCCTCAAAGTCAAATACAAGCCCAACAGTTCTGCGGTCAGACATGTCTTTGTCAAAGAGCACGTCTGTCAACCGGCTGTCTCTCAGAAGCCGAACGGCAAGACATTGCTGGCCATTAATATACCGCCGTTTGTGGACAAGTTCTGTATTCGGCATTTGTTCCAGAAGTGTGGAAAAATTGTGAATGTCTTCTTCCAGTCTGAGATTAATCCTTTACCACAAAATATCTCTAAATCCAAGTATTTTGACAAAAAAGAAAAGACTTTCGGTTATAAAGTGTGTTATGTTGTCTTCACGTCTCCCGCGGCGGTCAAAAAGGCTCTCGGTTTGAGCAAAAGTCCCGATGTCTTGACTTTCCGACCGAATGAAGATTCTGATCAGCATTTGGTTGGATTGAAGGCAATGAAAAAGAATTATAACGATTCCATCATTTCGATGGATGATTTGCAGAAAGAGATCAATGAGTTTATGGCCGTATATGATCGAAAAGTTGAAGAAGAGAAGACAAAGGCCATGAAAATGGATGGCGTGCCCGACGATGAAGGCTGGATCAAAGTTACCAAGTTCTCCAAGAAGAGACATTTGGCCAACAATTTGACAAAAGACGCCAAAATTGTTCAAAAGCACAATAAACGACGAAAGAAGACTCAAAACGAAACCCAAAACTTCTACAAATTCCAGGTCAAGGATCAGAAGTTTGAGAATCTGAAGCAATTGAAGGATAAGTTCGAAGACGACAAGAAGAAGTTGGCACTGATGAAGGCCCAGAGGAAGTTCAGACCTAATTGAACATTTAATTGTTATGACATTCAGCTCTCATTTCATTTTATATAAGACTAAGATTTATTGGATTTTATTTAAAACGTTGTATTAATCAAAATAAAAAATAAATTTAACTAAAAAAAACGAATTCTTGACATTAGTTTCAATTCAAATTTGCATAATCTCTGATCAGATCTGTACGCATAGGTCTGTGCGCATGGAATTAGTGAACTGGCAGTCAGTGTGGGCTCAACTCAACACAAGAACATTCATTATTCGGTTCTTTTCGGTTCTCATTCATGAAGTTCTTATCCTTTTAGTGACATTTTAGATGACAATAGATTATTGATTTTCATGTCTACGTCAGTATTGTTTTGACGATAATTGTCTTCGATTAGTCAATGCTTTATTTATTTGTTTATTTATTTTAAGAACTGATCGGAAGCGCTATTTTCAGATTCAAAATCTCATATTTTTCTTAGTGCTAGCGATCAAATCAAAGAATTTGGTCAAAGAATTGATGGCATTCTTAGCAAAATTTAGTGCAATTAAGTCATTGTCGATAAAGTGTTCTCAACTGAGCCGAACAACAAGACTTGTGTCAGTATTAGAACAAAAACGACTGACCACACGCCGAAGAAACTTCATGTCTGGTCATCCGAACCATGATATGTTGGACGAAATATCGCAACGGTTTAAGACTAACTTCAGAGGTATGTTTGAAGACCTTATTTTTCGCGAGACGTCTCATAACCCCAACCTTTCCAATAGTTACTCACACGACCAGCAAAGTTGAGCCGCACTTCGTCTTCGCCAACAATGAACTCGAATTATCAGACATCGAGGTCTACGGCTTCGACTACGACTACACTCTGGCTGTCTATAAGGAATCCCTCCACTACCTCATCTATGATCTCGGCAGAACTGTTCTGGTCGATCAATTCAAAGTGAGCTCATTGTGATCAATAAGTTTGGTTCTAATAGTTTGTCCCTTTTGAAGTACCCCAGAGAGATTCTTAAGTACAATTACATCCCGGACTTTGCCATCAGAGGTCTTCACTATGATGTCGAAAACGTTTGTTCTTAAATTAACAAGATCTAGATCAATACTAAATATTCAATCTAGGGTTTGCTCATGAAAATCGATTCATTTCATCAAATCCAATTGGGAAGTGTTTACAAGGGTTTGACCCCAATTAGCGACGAAGAAGTTCTTAGGATATACAATGGCCATTATATACCACAGAAACTGATCCGGGCTTCAGAAGGAGAAGTAACTAATTTAATTATTAATTTGTTATATTCAAGATATTTGCCTCTTCCTAGCAAATCCGAATGAAGCAGCTCAATGACCTGTTTTCGGTGCCAGAGATCTGTTTGTTGTGCAATATCATCGACTACTTCGACAAGAATCACATCACATACCATCCAGAAATGGTCTTTTATGATACTCAGAACGCGGTTCAAAGCATTCATCCAATTATGCATAAAATGATTGACGAGAATCTGATCCACAAATACCTGGAGAAACACGAAAGTCTCGGTCTGTTTCTCAAACGACTCAAAGAGCATAATAAGAAAATGTTTTTGATCACAAACAGTCCGTTCAATTTTGTGTAAGTAAAGGACAGGACATTGAGGTCGGGTTAGGTCTCACCATTTGTTCATTTTAGTGACTGTGGCATGAAATACATGATCGGAAAGGATTGGAACGAATTATTCGATGTGATTATAGTAAAGGCAGGAAAACCAAAGTTCTTTAACATCCAGAGAAGACCGTTCAGACACTATGATAGAGAAGCGGACGCACAGAAGTGGGAGAAAGTGTCAAATCTTGAAAGGGGTCACATCTATATGGAAGGAACTGTTCATCAGTTGCTTGAGATGACCGGTTGGAGCGGTAACTCAATTCTCTACTTCGGCGATCAAATCTATAGCGATTTAGCTGACATTACATTGAACTATGGATGGAGAACGGGTGCCATTATTTACGAATTAGAGGTGAGCAAACAAAATTACCGTATTTGTCGACTTTACATTGCACGCAACTCTATCCTAATTCCCTGCATTTCACCATGATTAAAATTAAATGGAATATTAGGTAACCTTTAGTGGAAAATAGTTGTAAAATTTAAAACCTATTTATATTTCAGCCTTGCACTGCTTACAGCTCTTGACACTTATTTACAGTTCTTTACAGCTCTTAACACGTATTTACAGCTCTTTACAGCTCTTTACAGCTCTTTACAGCTCTTTACAGTTTTTTACAGTGCATTATTCCTATTTGTAATGTTCACATTTTAATTTCAAGCCGATGTATATTTTCCAATATCTTCATAACTTTTATTTATTTATTTCAAAGCAATAAATTAATACAAAGTTCTGGAAATGTTAATAATTGGATATAATAACCAACAATTTAATAGCATTTCAATTAGTGATAACAAGAGAGCGATAGTCTCAGAGAGATATAGCTGTCGATAGAATAGATAACTGTACAAATGGTTAGTATACATAATTAATTAATTAATAATTAGTATAGTTTGGTATATATAAGGTTATATTAAAGTTAATTAGAATTATTAAAATATAGGACATAATTATTAGTTAGATGTGAGCCCTTCGTGGCCACAATGTGTTAGGGCATGAACTCGAGAACCCACTTCTTCAGAGGGTTCGGGAGATTTAATTTATTTATATTTTGTGCTAATTGTCGACCCATTGATACATATATTGTGTGTCGGGCTATAGTCTTGAGCGGACGGGGATTCGACGACATTGTCTTCAACACAGAGGCCAACTGTTGGGATTCGGATCGAAGCGAACCGACGAGTAGTTCCCGATTGAGTTGTTGCAGACAAGTGAAGATGTCGTTGTGAGACATGGTTTGGTAGTAGAGGCAGATTAGTTTAGTGAAGGGCTGGTCGTACGACGAGTCGTCAATTAGCTGCTCTTCCTTTCGTAGCAGATAATGGATGTAATTAGCGAGTACCTGAACAGGAATTAGATTATCAGTTGTGACAAACATTCTTATATTACTTACATAATCAGAAGAGCTCTTGATGTACATCGAGCTTTGCGACTGGCAAATGGTTGGCTCAGTAGTGCACCGAACGTCCGGATTAGCGCCGTATGTGATCAGAGTGAGGGAAAGGTCATAAACATACTCCAAGTCGTGCGGTGTCCGAGCATTTTGTACCAAATCCAAGAGAGCTAACAGAATGTGTTGATTCCGCTGAGAGAGATCGACGTTGGGGTCGAGTTTGTGCTGCAGTAGGACTTTGAGCACTTGCTTGATGAAGACGAAGTGCTGGCCCTTCTCGGGACCCACACTGTTCAGAGACATGTACTCACTGGCACTGAAGACTAGAACGTGCAGTGGAGTCAAAGTATTTCGATAGTATGAGCAGTTGGGGTTCGCCCCGGACTGACACAATAGACGAACACAATTAAGATATGAGACCCGTTTCGAGTGACTCAACAGATGGAGTAAACCCTTATTGAGAAGAGGAGTGAAACAGAGGATAAGTGGTAGTGATCCGTCCCGTCCGACGCAGTTCGGATCAGCGCCGTGTTGGAGGAGAGTCGAGATTAGCTCAAAACGGAAGTCCCAGTCCTTGACGTGTCTGAGGACACAACAGAGAGCACTATTGCCTTTTCGGTTGATGCTCTGAACCACATTCTGTTGCAATATGAACCTGAGAACTAATAAAAAGTTGGTCACTCAAGTGGTAGCCATTATTGGACAGGTATAGCAGCCTTACTGTGCAACATATCCCAAGTCGACCATTTCTCTGTGTGCGCTCCTCCCGATTGAGACTTGGATTCCTCCAACGAGTACCTGACAATTAATGCGTGCAGAGGAGTGTTGCCGAGACTGTCCGGTTCGTTGACCAACAGTTTGCATCCGTGTTCGAACAGCAGCTTAAGTGTGGCCAATGTGTCGTTCGATGACTTCTTGCCCAACAGCAGTAGAACGTGAAGAACCGTCAACTGTTGTGTCGAAGTTCTTTGAGTAAGATCTACGTTACACTGAAATGAAAATTAAATATTAAGTCGATCGCAAATGATAAACTAATAATGACCTGAAGTAGAAGTTCTAAGAATCTGATTGGTTGCAGAATTGCCTGATGAATGGGATAGTATTCGTCATACAACTGGTTTATCTCTTCTGGCCGTTCGGCGATTAGGTAGTTAACACAGTTCCAGGCGCCGCGCTCAAAGGCAGAGTGCAACAAGGGCTTCTTCTGGCACTGCCACGGCAGCCAATTGTCCTCTGAGCGAGCCATCACGAACTCTAGAATGGCCGCCTGGTCGCCGTCGATCGCGTAATACTCGGCCGATTGAAGCCTATCATTGGCGTTGTTGTGTTGGGAACCACTGTTCCATAAAAGTCCTGAACGTCGGCCGAGTTCACAGTTCTGCGAGTGCGGTCCCGGATAGCACATCCTGGCCTCGCAATCGACTCGTCCACCCTCTCTGACCAGGAGTTCCACGATCTCTGGTGGGCCATTGAGGGTCGCGATGTGAAGCGGGAGACTGCAAGTGCCGCGATTGCAGTCACAGCCGTATTGAAGCAGCCATTTGGTCAGTTCGACACTCTTGAGGCTGACCGCCCGCTGCAGAATGTTATAGCCGTTGCAATCGTTGACCAGCAATAAGTTTTCGCCCTTCGGGATCAGCGATAAGTAAGTGGAGTGAATGTAATTCCAATTGATATGATTTGCATCGTTGGTGTAGTTGTTGTTCAGTTCGACCAGAAGTGCTGACACCGTCTGTTTGGTCGGTTCCGATATATATCCGGTCGGATATGAGTTAAACAAATGACTGATTGTTTTGATTTTCGAGTCGTTGCCAAACAAATGGCTCATAAATGAGCCCATTATTGCGGTCAAACACTAAGAGATAATTAAGACACTTGTCTTACATTGCAATCAGATGTGCAGATGTCTGAGAAGGCGATGTTCTGCGGCCACTGCGGCCAAGTTGTGCTGCAACTGATCCACAGGTGATTTGCATCCGCTTTGTTGTGACAGTCGCTGCGTTCGGCTCTTTGTTTACGTTGGATTGCATTAGCGATCAGTGAATTGTCAACTGATTACTGAATCGCTTTCACGGCTTCAGTCATTTGAGTCAATGTTGTCATGACTTTTGACATTTAAAGCAATCGATGTTAAGGTATCTCTCAGTCTCTCAGTCCTCGCATTCAGAGCTCTGCTGTTGTGATGGCATATCACAGATGCTGTGATCAGAGCATTGCGAGCCTATGATCACTGATCACTGGTTCGCTCTCACTCTGAGAGCTCTTCACTCTTCTCAGTGCTTCACATCTCTTATTATCACAACATTTGCCATCAAATTGTGTCGAATGACCTCTTATTTCATGTGATTTTGTGCTTAAAAATAATCGCCGGAAACGACTATTTTTAATCCAATCGTTGCCTAAATTAAATTCAATGTTTTGCAAGAACTGTTACTAAATAAGTATTTTTAGCTAGCTTTAATTACCAAGGCTGTATAGTTGTAGTAGATTCATAAATAGAAACAATTTAAATTTTATAGTAAATCGATTTATTATTAAATTTAATTATGGAATAATCCAATGTAAATGGACAGTAATTGCTAACCGAAAAGACATCTTAGAATTTTAAAATTAAATTAACGATAATTTCGGAAATTATTTACAAAATTTCCATTAAATAATAGATTACTTTCATTATTATTATTATTAAATTAAGATATTTGTCGATCGCAACAAACACTGGTCTGTGTCTGACATCAGACAACTTGTATCGCAACTGAATAATGAGGTAAATCCCATATAAGCTATAACAGAATCACTTCAGCCCTCCAAACAACTCAATGGTTTCTTCTGTTGAGCAAAATTGTTGATGAATTGTTGACTAAATTGCAACATAACTTGTGATAGTGTCTACAGATGTCCACTCTTTCACATGTTTTAGAATCTTATATTTTTTAATTTCAATTTGTTGTCTGGTATTTAAAAAATATTTACAAAATAGAAGACCAATCAATGAAAACTTCTATAAAATAATTACAAATTGAGTCACATCTGACATAAATTATAAACGGATTCATTAATCGCTAAGAAACTAAGGACACATTAAACAACTCGTCTGACTTCGAAGAATCTTTTCAAATAGAAGACCTGACCTAAAGTCATGGCCACTAAAACCAGTGCCTCGAAGAATGCCCACAAAACGACTCTCGAGTTCGTACTCTCGTTGATAGACCGATGGATGCGGTCTCTGACCGCCATATATTCCTGTTCGTGTTTCACAGCGGTCAGAGCACCCGAAAGCTCTTTAATCTGTTCCTCCAGTTTGTTGTGATTCGCGTCTTGAGATTTCAGTTCTTCCTCGCTCTTGGGTGCATCGCCGATGTCCATGGAGAACATCACCACTTTGGGAGTCATTGTCGACATCTTATTGCCGAAGCAATACTGATAATTGCCGTCCATATGAGCGGCGAATGTGTATTTGCCACTCGACGCCCGTTCTTCGGAATGTATCGCTTTATTGTCGGGTCCTTTGGGAATAAATAGAGACAATGATGAGTTATATGTTTAATAAGGTGTGTCAACGAAGAATCCGAATCAAACATAGACCGGCACTCATGACCTCTGGTTAGCTCTTATCAGCAAATTATACCAAATTTGTATAATTAGTCGGTTCTTTGGTTGACTATCAATGATGTTCTCACCTGTGATCCTGACATCAATGTCGAGGAATCCACCTTCTACAACCTCGAAGGTGAGTCCCAGTTTGGTGCCGGTGGTCACTTTGTCGAAGAAGCATTCCTCTGCGTGAGCGTCGATCACAAGGAAATAGGCGTTCAGTCCATTCAATAAAGACATCCATAAGAATGTAATTAAGTAAAAGGTCTTTGTATTTGATACAAATTTAATATTCATTTTAATTGTAATTGTGAGACAATTGGATCAAAGCTATTGACGTGTTTTCCGATGTCTTTGATTGGCGACAATCACCACATTATACACGTTGGCATTAATCTCTATGACAACCATCACCGGGAGAGTAGCGCACCGTTAGAGGGCGGGACTCACGAATCGGGCTTCAGGTAAGTCGAGGTAATGTTTGGCGCTATTTTCAACTTCAACTTTTAGTTGCAATTGATTAAGTTGCAAGGTGATATCACTAATTCGTGTCGAAACTTGACTTCAATAAAGTCTCGAGATCATTTTACTTTTCAAAATTTTGTTGAACATCGATCAAAGTTCCAATTCGGAACTTCCAAACTTAGCGATTAGTCAAGTAATTTGAAGAAAACGATGGACAGAATCACAGATAAGAATTTCCTTCAGTCGATGTCAAACCTGGTCCGCGCCATCAGAACAGTACTCACTTGTTCCAATATGATTATCATGTGTTTGGTCCTCTTATCCCTCAACAACGGCATCATTCTTGCCTTCCAAGCGCTCGACCAACAGAAATACGGCCTTTTCTTCTACAACTTTCTAATAATAGTTCCCGAACTCATGTACTTCATGGCTACCTATTACGGCTTTTTCGGGTCCTTCCGATGCAGTGGAAGATATCTTAAACGATACATCATATATAGTATGATAACCATTGGACTGCTCTTCATATTCGCGATCTATTGGTACGTTTTGGGAGAAGAAGCCAATCAGGTTCAGTTTGGCCGCAGAAGGTTCAACCAGAATCTTGAAGACTATAAGCATTCGGGTGACAACTGCACCAAATCAACAGTAGGTTACAGAAGATTAGACAGATTTATGTCGGACTACAAGTGTTGCGATTGGGACAAAGACAATAGCATTAGTATATCGAGCAATAAGACCAATTGGAGTCAGTGCGCCCGCGAGTCCTTCCATATCTGTTCGGGAAACTCTTCGGTCTCGTATTGTGTGGACAAACTTAATCGAGTGATTTGGATCTCATATACACATTTCTTGCTCTATGTTTCGGTTTTCTCTCTCTTTATCTTGAATTTGTTCTCAGTCTATTTGAGGAGAGAGATAATTGCCCACAGAATCCGAAGCAAAGAGCACAAGACATACACAACTGTTTTCTAAGACTCAAGTTTTATTATTTTTAAGAATTACTCGAAAATCTAATACATAAATAATTCGATATAAGACTAGCATTTAATGTCAATAAAGTTTTAATTAATTAACTTTTTAGACTATCAATTACTATTAATATTCTTATGAGACGGGTCTTCGCTCAGAGGGTTCGTCACATCATTTTCGGGTAATTGATCGGCGCTCACAATCTTAATGATTCGGGTGAAGGGCTCGGATGGGTTGGGGATCAGGTGCTCGCAAGTGGTCATTCACTCAGATGTCGGCGTCTATTGAATGACTTCTTCAACCCTTTTAGCGCTTATTTATTAACAATTAAGTGAAAGCTATCCCTAAACTTGTTTTCGGAGGCCCTCTCGGAATGCATTCCACCAAAGGGTCGAAAACCAAAAGAACGCTTTCCTTGAGGTTTACCACGAATTGGATGTCCTCTCACATCACTCTCGACTCTTCACCTGTTATTATACTGTCAAACATAGAGTGACAAGAATTGAACTTTGGCTTTGTTCTTGTGAGCAGTTCTCGAATCTATGATCGATGCCAACTATGAATTAGCGATTCTATTGAATTTGGTCCGAGATCTCAAGAATATGGACGTAACGGATGAGTTCAGTGCCATCAAAAGGCCAGAGCTGTCCGATTGGAGGCATTGGATTGGATTGAAGTGGCTCTGAGTGGATGAGCTCTTCGAGCGCTGCGAACGTCGCAAACCTGAAAAACAGGAACTAATTACTGATTCCAAGTTCAAGATCATAGAAGCGCTGCCCATCGCTGTCGCAGACGTCAGAGCGTAAGAGAGCAGAAGAAGTGTTTCTCTCAGACTCTTAACTAACTTTCACCACAAGAAGTCGTTCAGTGATTTGTTTGTATTCAAACGATTTGTGTGTTGAGAGCAATCCGATCGACCGACCGAGCAATCAGATAATCAGATAATCAGATAATCAGATAATCAGATCCAAGTGATCATCAATTGTTGCCATAATGTTGATGCCCAGTGTGTTGTGTCTTCTTATCATTTCAAACTTTAGTTTATCCCTCGCCTATCAGTTCCCATATTTAATAAGAACTTATCCGAAAAGCTTCTTCAGCTACAACACGATTCCAACAGTGAGCAGAGGACCCATGATCTTCAAGTCGATGACCAAACTCCAGAAGCCACGAACGCAAACCCAGACCGCGAAGACAGACAACAAAGTTGACAATCTTATGTTCTCTGATGAACAATATCTGGAACAGCGAAAGATCGATGACAGGGATGACACGAGCGGTGATGCCACGAGTGATTTGCACCCCATATATGTGTTGCCTCCACCCAACTTCCAGCCCATAGTCTATCCGATTTCGCAGTCAGATCCCGCGCTCTTGGGTGCCAAAGCCCTGTCACCGATGGGCTATCAGCTGAACGGAAAGATTCCCTACCAATACCCGAAAGGAGTGAGTTCTTGGATCTTCGGAGGGCTGACAGGCATCAAAAGAGGCAGTTATTGGGAGCAGCTCTCATCAGATCAGGCTCTTCATACACCTGTTAAGACACATCAGCCCAAACCTGTTGTCGTATACTTAAAGAGGACAAGTGAGCCAAAAGGCCAGGGTAAATGGCCGTCGTTTCCCGTTTTCGAGGCACACAGTGTGGTCAAGAGCCCGACCATTGCCAATGCAAACAAAAACAAATCCAAGAGCAAAAATCCATCGAACAAGAACACAGTCAATAAGGGACTCAGAACCAAACAACCGGTGGGAATGACCAGCTTCTTCTTAGGCGGTATGCGTGGCGTTAGTGGTCGTCACTGGCAAATGCCGGCCTCTCTCGTATCGCAGGTGGAGTTCATGCCCAACGACAATGTTGTGATTCCTTCCCATAAGAAACCTGGCGTTCAGTTCGATGACGAAAACGATAATGATTTCTATAATTACAATGTAATCAAAGACCACAAGTAATCGATGCGAAGACATCACTGTCTGATCCAATACCACCTCTTTCTCAGCGACTCATCAACTCTTGTCTTAATTTAATTGTAATTTAATTTCTCTCAATTTCTCAGACATAAACTATTTAATGTTCATCAAAAATATGTTTCATCTTTCGATTACGAATTCTGAATAAATATCAAAATGTGATAACTAAGCCCAAAGTTAGCCAAACATAGCCATTAAGGTAAGCATTGATGTGATCCATGGCTCAAATAATTATAGGGTTGTCTCGTTTCGCAACACTGACTGAAGAACCAGAATAACATCGGATGCGTTGCGAAAGCAATCAATGAAATTCAATTAAGAGATTTTTGGTTCTGATTAATTGGCCGTAAATCCAATTTATTCCGGGCTCATAGTTGCGAAACGATGCGCGAAATGTCATTATATGGTGGCAAATGTGCAATTGTGCAAGGACATTTCTCACTGTACAGCAATTAGCAATAGACCTCACGTTGCGAATCTGTATTAGGAATCAGTGCTTCACTTATACACTGTATTATTCCTTCAATGAGTACAAATTTGTGCGAACTTATCGAACAAAATCTGAAACTTTAATTGAATATTTTGTTTCTCATTTCGGTGAAGACGTTCAAGACTTTTGGGATCATATCTTTTCTAGTATTTTGTTGTGTTTGTTCGGAAAACCAGAACTCATGTGTCCTTTAACTCACTTATCTTCGGCACTAATTTATGACATTTTTGGCCATTAATCGTGAAATACTAAACGAGAGATCACAACAGAGATTAACGGCTTTGATGTAATAATGGCTTATTTTAATACAGATTTATATATTAATTCTGACGCAAATCTGTAAACATAATAATTATTTTACGGTTTAATTCGAGTCAATAAAAAGTTGTTTCGAAACTCATTGCAAAATACTTTTACTTCGAGATCAACAAAATATATTTCGAAAATCGAATCTAAATTTAGATTAGATTCAAAAGTCGTGTAATATATGTTTGGTCTGAGTCTTGCAAATAGAGAGACAAAAACAATGTAATTGAAAGAAAACCAGTCATTACTTGACATTGAATTTAATGAATTCCTCTGAAAATCTGTTTTCTTCATCTCGTGCTGAATGTCTCCGATGTTTATTGATTTTCGAGTACTCTTCCCATAAATCCTGAGATATATGCTCGAGATTAACAACTCTTCCAACACTAGTTAAAGCATCAATGTTATACAGAATGAATAAATTTTCTAATTAACAGAGTTTTTAAGTTTAAATTCTAGAAAATGAATTCCCATCTAATAGAAGATAACAATATT
>JAQGCD010000182.1:0-12758 GCA_034698965.1 Zygoribatula sp. | reverse complement strand
CTTCACATACATGTATGTCAAGTGATCACAGACTCTCTCGAACTTATATTTTGGATAATTATATTGACGGAAAGCGAAATGAGTTTTAGTAAAATGATTGCTTACAAAACGAAACAAGTATTCGCGTTAAACTAAACTCAATGATTTCATAAGAGATTTTGCCTGTATTTCTGTATTACCATTTAATTTAAATTCCTTTGAATCCGTTTATTATATTTATTGAGATTCAAGAATATTCTAATTTATCTAATCTAAATGATATTTCAAGTTCTCAAGTAACATAATTGTATTAGAGCATAAATTGTGAAGACGAGGTAAGACGTGTTAAAACCATATACCCTTCAGTGTAAAAACGTTGGAATTGCAAATTGCACTTGAATATGACCAGGAGCATGAAAAAGAGCTCTTTCTCTCTTTACGGGCCTAAATAATTGATGTCAAGAGCATTCGTGTGAGAGATTAAAATACTTGAATCTAATAGAAAGCAATTCATATTTTTCCGATTATAGCAATGCCTTTAAAGTGGCCCCAAATTGATCTCTAGTTTCGATTGTCGGCCAAGAATTTTGATAGAACTGAGAGAAGAATTTGCATTTGCAAACAACTCTGGGGTTGCTTTCGATTCAAAGTCAATGCTTTCCGTTTATCTCCGGTTCTGTGATTCGAAAGTCTTCAGAACTTTATGTTAATTCTGTTTCGGAATTCCAAATAAAAAGCTTTTATTTCTTTTTTAACACTCGAATGAAACATATTTCATCAAATATTTTCTCGTCGTTTTGAGTCTACTGTTTGGCCGAACATTAAATTCGAGTTAAATTAAACAAACTTTTCGGAAGAGACAAATGTGAAACTACAGCAGAACTGACATCACTTCGAGTGCCTCGAGCTTTGTCTCCCTCTTCGTGACAGATAAACAATACATTTCTCTCTCTTCTCTCGACTTTTATATTAAATATCGATTTACTGCGAGAAAAACAATATATTTAAATTAATGGCCAATTAATTGCAATGAAATCACTTTTAATGAAGTGTTAACTCTATGTAATGGCTTTCAAACTTAAATTTTAGGCAACACTTCAGACCATTGATGGACTGAACGCCAAATGTTTTGACGAAAAATAGTTGTAAATCGAATATAAAATATTAATTATTCATTTGAATTGCAGAATAAGTCACTTATTTTGTGATAATTCAGTCATTTGTTGATTTGTTTTTCCACTCCATTCGAGAGAGCGATGGCTTATTAGCACTCAATTTAAATGCAAATTCAAAGCCAATTGAGTTTGCTTTTTGTTCACGACATCAGTCCCGACATCACTCCCGACAACATAACACTGAGAACAGGCGTCAAAAGTATTGGTATTAAGCGATTATTGTGGGCATAGCTATGCCAAAGCATAAGTGTTGTTGTCTTTCGCCAATTCGATATCGATTTTCCAATTGCGGCACAGATTTCGGTCCTTCACTTCGCAACGACTTAGCATTTGATGATATATTCACTGAAGAAGTGTATGAAATACGAAAACTGCAGACATTGTGACCGAAACTTTGGCCAACAGTAAAGAGATTTACTGTTTCTTTATATCAGAGTTCGTTTGTATTTATTTTTCACGAATAAAAGCCAATCATATGAGGCGTGAATTAAATTAGAAGAGTGGCTATTGAAGCACAAAATTGTCAGTTTCTATGTTTGCCAGTAATTCGCTAAACAACGTATAATTGAGTGCACAGTCTGTCCATGAGTTGGCTCCGATCGCTCTGTCGGTGTCGTCCTCTCCAGTGTCGGCATCAGTGGCCGACTCAGACTCCGACTCCCGGCCCAGTCGTGACAGGAATACCACTTAATTGTGTTATCAGAATATCTATTCGACTCAACTCTCACTACAATTGCGGTGTAATTAAAGCCAACATTTTTTTTCAGTTCAGCCATTCTTTTGGCAATACTTTCATTGCATTCACTTTTCTCGATTCAACCGTTGCCTGAATTAATGGAATTAAGCTCTGAGTGAATAATAATTAACTCGCGATTACTTTTTTGGGAATAACTTTTGCGAAACAGAAATCGCTCTCAGCTTTTGGAACAGTTTTGTTCATTTGGCTGGAAATTAATTCGATGTCTGTCTGTCTGTTGACGATAAAAAAGTGTTGGATTTGGGCTTCGATTCTGTGCATAAGAAGCATCCACTTTGAGAGGAAGGGTTCGCCGAATGGAAGGCAAACACTTCTCTCTATTAATACATTATGTGAGACAAAAAAATGATAAATTGGTTCGCATTTTTCAAAATATCAAAACCGGTTTATATCAGTGACAATGGAATTAATTCAAATGCCTATAAATAAAAAGATGCGAAGAATTCTGAATCTAAACAGAGTCTAAACAGAGTCTCCTTTTCATTAGAATTTGCTTTATTTGCGAACAAAATAAGAAAAAGTTGAACGAAATTAATATTTATTAAACTAATTATTAGCTCCGATGCAATCACTCAAACCATATATCACTAAATATTTTCCATCAATCACTTGAAAGCAATGAATATTTTTTGGTTTGTTGGCTTACAAAACAGAATATTCTACTGAAGAATATTGTTGTGACAAATAACTCTTGGAATGACAGCCATTCCCACAATCGGTGTCATTGGTTTTGATTTTAAGTTGAATTCAAAGTCCAGAAACGAAACATTTATCGGATTTGATGTGAATCTAATGAAAGTATCTATTTTTCGGTCAATACAGTTGTGAGATGTGTTCCAACGGTTCATATATGGCGTGCCGTCAAACGGATGGTTGCGATGACAGGCAGACAATGACCGGCAATGGAATCGATAGAAGCGATCGGACGGCACAACAACAGAGCCTAATATCTCCGTCATCGACAATACCCGAACAATTAGAGTGTCATATTCCAGCCATACCTTCGCCAAACATTTATCAACACTGTGCCACCCGTTCCCGGATCGCGTTGGCGCTCATTTGTGCCGTTTTGCTCACATTCGTTATCTTCAGCATAACTGCCGCCAGAGCTAAGTCCAGGAACGCTGGTCTGGGATTAGCTGATGGACAACAATGGATCGCAGAACAACAGGCGCTCGGATTAAGTCAGGAGTCAGTTATCGTGGAGACTCAGTGCGGCAAAATCATAGGCGACCGCGAGCACCAGGCATTCGTCTTCAAGGTATGCCATACTATGTCACGACTATCACTACAGCTTTATCCGGCCCTTGATTTATGTGAGGGCTCAGTCGCGACTGAAATAATTAACGAGCTCAACTCAATTAAGTATGATAGCCAACAAATGAGCCTTTATCATGGTTAAATATGGCCTTGCTGTCGAGGGACTGGCAGTCCCACAGCACAACCAACCGCTCCATTATTCAATGGTTATTCAGAGAACAATAAAATAAATAATTCGAGACTTAAAATGTTTGTTTACTACACCCGATAGAGGCCTATATGTCGTGATCTGAATGTCTCGCACAGACTTGTCTTGTGATTTGAATTCCGATAGAATAACTAATTCTTCTGTCTCTACGATAAGAATATATAATTTGTATAATAAATGAAAAACAAAGAGAAACCCAACGCAAACGATATGTTTAGTAAATGGCATCCAAACTAATAAATCATATGTTTTCAGGAGAAAAAATATTTTAAATGTATTATAAAGACATTTATCTCCAGAATATTCTGCTTTGTCTGAACTCAATTCGAATAATTATATTTTTCAAAATATTTAAGAATACTCTCTTCAGAACACTGTATCGCAAACTATAGGCTGTTTTGGGTTTTTGTTGATTCCACGGAATCTTGAATTGCATTAAATGTTTTTCTTTTGAATGCCTTAAGAAAATTAGATTTTTTCAAACTTTATTTAGCGTAAAATTCTAAATACAATCTCAAGAATTAATTGTCTTCTCATTTAATGGAAGAATTAATCTTAATTTTAATTAAAAATTTTATTTAATACTCGCAATCAGTCAGATATGGCGAGTAAACAATGAGAAAGAAGGCATCGAAAGACAATATTAATCAAAGAGACTCAAAGACAACACCCATTGCTTAACCTTCGCCTCTAAGCTCTACTTAATTAAATTTTTTTACTAAAACAATACTTTTATTGATTGCATGAATAGATTTATTGTTTGTAAAGAAATCTTTTAAACGGTTTTAAAGAAGTGAAGACGAGAGCAGAGAATCCAATATTTGGGTACATTTTCAGAGATTAATCTTCTAATAGTTTTTACAGTCAGTGAAAAATCGGTGAAATATCGATCAGTTTCTCATTCAAGTAATTATCGTTCACTTCAGGGCATACCATACGCGTTGCCGCCGGTGGGCGCCAGACGGTGGTCACCGCCCGAACCGCTCAACAACCAGACCCAGAAGTGTCACTTCGACAACCAGAGACATGCCATCAAATTCGGTTCGCCCTGCTTTCAGGTCAACCCATACACCAAACAGATCGAAGGCAAAGAAGACTGTCTGTACCTCAACGTATGGACACCTAATATTGATCCGGAGGTGGGCTCTCATCGTCTCAGACTGATTGTTGTCTGTGTGTTCCATGTGTTCCATGTGTTGCAAGTCTTGCAAAAGAATAATTGTTTTATTTTGTTTTTTTTCTCTTCTATTTCCCAATCGATAATCGCTTATCTTCTGCTCTGTCCTCAGGTCAGTCTGTCAGTCATGGTCTGGATTCACGGAGGTTTTCTCCAGTTCGGCTCTGGTCATCAGCCAGGCCTCAGGCCGAACGGCAAATTGGCCAAAACGACAAACACAGTCTATGTTAGCCTCAACTACAGACTCTATGCGTTCGGTTTCATGCCTTTAGATCTGTTGACCAACGACACCAATAATAGCACCGAAGACAGTGTTCCCCGCGATTCGACAAACTTCGGTCTGATGGACATTGTTGCGGCGCTCAACTGGATTCAAACCAGCATCCGGTCATTCGGCGGCGATCCCCGCAAAGTAACCCTCTTCGGGGCCGATTCGGGCGCCGCACTCATTCTGGCCATCATCACAAACAACGATCTGAAGCACTTGTACTCGAGTTCGTGGCTCATAAACCCCGCTCTGTATTTGAACCACACATTCGCCGACGTCTCGACACACAATCGCAAGAACTTTCTGAAGCACTCGGGCTGTAAAAGCGTGAAATGTCTTCGTTCGCTGACCAGCATTCAAGTGATTGAGTACTTTCTGGGCAAAAACGACCCGTCGTTCCGAATCAACGATCAAAACGATTTACCGATTCTCGGAATAATGAGCGAACAGCTAATTATAATCGACGGTAATCTTCGGGGAATTTTCTGATCAAAATTAGCAAAACTTTTAATTGAGATAAATAGAGACCTAATTGTGTGGCAATACATCTGAGACATGAGTTGGTTCACTGAATTCGAGCCCTTATTTGGGGATTAATTATCGCAAACAACTTAAAGTCAACTCATTTATCATTTGAATTCGTTTATTTCGGTTCGAATTTTAATGCAATTAATCAATTATTCTGTTCGGGACTTAGTTTAACATAGATTATCAATTTCGACATAAAATGACTATGATGATCCAAGTAGAACATCGCATGGTTAGGTCCTATCAGACTAACCGGTCATTTATCACTTGCAGATCAATACGTTCGCGACTCCTTCCCATTCGACCGATCAGTAGTGGACAGTCCAGTGTTGATAGGCTCGACCGCACAGGCGATCGAGTTCTGGCCGGGCCCTCGAGACCTGGACACTTGGCAGTGGCGCGACTACACTAAGTACGTGACCACTAGTCTGGACTCATTCAGCGCCCAGATATCCCGCAAATCGCTGCAATTGTATGCACCGATAGAAGACGGCAATCAGACGACGCCCGCCATTCAGTACATCAATATGGTGTCGGACCTGCGACAGGTCTGTCCCATCGATTTCTTGGCCCAGACTCTGGCCCAGAGGTCGAACAACTCATCGATATATCGATATGTATTGAGTTCGCGTCTGTCAGAAGCGGTGAGTCGATGGCTAATGTCTTCGGACACAAGATTAATGAGACGTTTGTCTGTAATTAACTGGCAATAGGTTCACGTCTATGGCTATCCTTCCATATATTCTTTCCATTTAATTGACATAATATCTTACTTCGACGATATCGAGTCGTTTATAAGACATCCGACAAAAGAAGACTTTTCTATTCGGGACACAATCCAACGATTAGTCCAATCGTTTGTAAATAATTCAAACATTAATCAAAACTCGGATAACCAGACCAGAGATAACGTGACCGACAGCTCAGTCACCGCAACTATCGCTACCATAACTACCATCGCCAACACCGCCAACGCCACAGTCATCGACAACACTCAAGCCATTAATCATATGTCAGACCAGCAAAGGCTGACCACTGACTCGTCGGCCACTGAGCAGCGGCTGCCGGCACTCGAAGCAGTTCCATTGGGCCAGCCGTTCCCCAAACAGATGATTGAAGTGACCTCTGGCCATACAAACAGGTCATCGATTGTGGTCCGCGATTACAGCCAAAGCGATCGCTGCAACTTCTGGCAGACAAATCAACTCTTCAGTTATGTTTGGACTGTTTGACCGCTTTTTGTTCAAATGATTCCTACAGTTTGTGATATTTAGTTTCATCTGTAGAACAAATATCCTCTTAGGGCCAGAATGTTAAACATACTGATTGTCATTTAAAGGTAATTTTGCTACTCTTGTCATCATTAAAAGTAAATTCTTGTTTATTTCGGCCCACAGACCGGGCCAAGGGTTGGGCTCGACCTTGTCCATGTCTGATCCCTTGGTCTGGTCTGTGATGACCTGGACTTAACAGCATTCTAATTGAATAAAGTTATCGATTCCTTCTCTTTGAATGTTTAATCTGATAATGAATTTTTAAATCTAAATCACATCTAAATCTAAATCAGAATTTGTTATATATTTGATAAATTGTAAATAACAGTTCACTATTCGATTGTAATTAATAATGTAAATCTATTCGGAATGAAACGCTTCAAACGCTTGTTATCACTGTTTTATCAATAGTTAATTAAGTCAATCATGTATTCTTCATTTGACTGTCACGTGTCAGCCAATGTGATCCAACGCTTCCGTTATCTGACAACACATTAACCGCTCTTAGAGGTCAAACACAATTAATCGTCTTTTTAGTTCTTCGTTCATCTGTAGGCCAGCAGATAGTCAGCAGAGGTCGGTTCGGATCGGAAGGGCATAACTCATGTCCTTCTGATCGGAATCGGCGATGGATTCAAATGAAAAATACTCAAAGTATTGGTTCATTAGTTTCGTACAAACATTATAGCCATAGCCTATCGGAGACCGCATTAAACCTCAATTCAAGAGAATCACTGAATCAGTGCTCACTTAAAACTGCTTTTCGTATAATTAAAATTCGTTTTGTAATACAAATTAATTAAAAGTTGTGTAAAATATTTAACAATTTCAATAAATTGCTGTAAATAACCAAAACTGAGTGTAATTTGTTAAAAAATAAAAGGAAAACGATGCAAAAGGTGAACATCCCAGCGGGGATTCGAACCCCGGACCTTTGGATTAGAAGTCCAACGCGCTATCCACTGCGCTACAGGGACTCACGATGGGTGAGAGAGGATAACTCTTCAAGTCAAGGGAAACGCTCTCTACTAAACTGCATTTTAATTAAAGTTCTACCTTGATCATTGCTCGATTTGCCACCAGGTTAAATCAATATACTGGGTAGAGTTTGAAAGAGACCTCCAATGGACATAGTAGGCAACCGTAGGCAATAAATAACAATGACCTTGCTTATTATATACTGTTGCACACTGCAATGCACATTTAGGCTACTGATAGGACATACAGTCTAAACCAGTTTTCAACTAACTTTGCCGCCGTAGTGTCAAAGGAAAGTCTTGACCAAGAAGAAGTTATAGTTGTGAATCACAGCTTGTGATCATTGAGTTTGTCTTGTTTGACATAACTTCATTGCGCAAAAATATGTCATTGAAGTCTGTCTATTGACTATGAGCTATATATTGAAAATGAGAAAAGTTAGAGATCCAAACAATGCTACCACTACAGGTGCAGTGTCAATGGTGTGAAGGCTATTTGTTTGGATCTCTATCTTTCCTTACGAACATTAACTTGTGGCACATATGGAGGTAATGCCATCTGCAAAAGATATCGGTCTCCACTTAATAAAAGCATATGTAATGCATTCTCTTGGTCTAAAAGTTGGACAAATAGTGGTTTTGTTTTATTATCAATAGATTTATTACTCGAATATTAACTAAGAAACGACGACCGGATATCCATTAGAGCCGAGTTGTGCGGTCATCGGCGGTCATCGTCCGTAACGGACCCAATCGGCGCCCCTCTCGCCGATCATCATCGAGGCTGCGTTAGTGTTGGCGTTGTTGATCTTAGGCATAATGGAAGCGTCTATCACACGAAGACTTCCAACTCCGCGCACTCTTAACTGGTTATCCACCACTGCGGTCGTGTCATTGCCCATACGACATGTGCCTAATGATTAAGACTGTTAGGACGGCAAATAACTACTGACTCCAATGAACTGACCAACTGGGTGATAGGATGTGGCGGTAATAGACTGCGCGACACACGCCAAGTATGAATAGCATTCATAATATGGTCCCGAATCGCACATTCGACAGCCAGGGATTGTCTTGTTGTAGATTCGGGCGTATTGTCTGAAGTATGGCTGCTCTGTCAGACGCATACCGGCGCTCATGCAGTCGACCACTACTCCCAAGTCATAGTTCTCACCGAAGAAGTTGGGATCAATGAGCGGGGCGTCCAACGGGTTAGTCGTATTCAAGCGAATTGTTCCTCTGGCCCGAGGCCTGTAGACCGCGTAGAAGATCCAGAAGTGTCTCTGATCTCCGGACAAGCCCTCCCAATAGTCTCGCCATTCATCCACATTCTGGCCATAGTCTGTGAGAGCGACACTTATATTGAGACCTATTTGCGAGGTCAGAGTGGCTCTGATGCCGTCGGGCCAGTCAGGGTTGTCGTTGAATCTGGAGTTGTAGTACGTGAGGACAGTGGGCAATTGGATCAGCGGTCCCGTGTTGTTCACGTAGTACTCGTATAGGTTCTGCACTGTCATCACGTAATCCAAATTCCTGGACCACTGGATGTCCGAAATGTTGTTCACCAAATAGTCCATTGGAATGAGAATGTGGTCCTGAAGGTTGTTGCCGACGGGAAGGTCCGCCTGTACTTGAATGCCCATGTCGTTCAAGTGGTCGGCCGGACCGATGCCCGACAGCATCATTATTTGAGGAGTGTTTACAGCGCCTTCGGGTAGAATGGTCTTAGCAAAAGTGGGCAAAGGAAGGGCAAATGATTACCTGCAGAAAGGATGACCTCACGTCTGGCCGACACCGTATAGTTATTGCCGTTTCTGATAAACCTGACTCCCGTGGCATTCAATCCAGTGGTCGTGTTCTGCAAAACTACTTGAGTGACGTGCGCTCGGGTGACCACATGTAAGTTGTTCCTATTTCTATTTCTGACTGCGGGTTCAATGAAAGCGGAAGCTGTTGATGAACGGGTCCAATTGGTTGGTGAGACAGCATTCTGGATGAGTGCTGAAGAGTCCGATTAATAAGCAAATTAAAAATCGATGTCTTGGATCATTACTTGTTCCTCTCTGAGAGTCTCCATTGAAGTCGATGGTAGGCCATCCAACTTGGTTCCAGGCCTCCATATACCTGAGCAGAATCGGGTCGGGATTGGGAGCTGAAGCAATTGGCATTTGACCACTAGTTGAATGATACATGCTATTTTGTGCATATGTCGGGTTAGTCTGGTTTTCTGTTCTCAAGAAGTAGGGCAGAACATCGTTGTAGGACCAGCCGGTGGCGTTGTAGTTGTTGGCCCAGTTGTCGAAATCTCTTCGATTGCCTCTGTTATAGATGGCATAGTTAGTGGTCGACGAGCCGCCCAGCACTCGACCTCTCGGGTATATAATCCGTCGGTCTGTGTAAGCGAAGCCTAACAAAGCAATCGCTCAATTATCTCAAACCTTTGACCATCGAATACCAATGACACTCACCGGCTCTTCTCTGAGGTGTTGTCATATAATGCCAATCGTTTTCACCGATCATACCAATCCATGCATTGGCCAACATGTCTGTGATGTCCGTTTGAGGCCCTCCGGCCTCGAGCAACAGTACAGTGACATTGGGGTCTTCTGTAAGCCTGGCGGCCACTATAGAGCCGGCGGCACCCGATCCGACCACAATGTAATCATAAGTGATGTTCCATTGGCTTCTGTTGGCGGCCTCGTTGTGCCAGAGCTGTCGCTGAAGCGATATAATCGAGATAGTGATCAACTGAACCGACAGACTCTGACTTATCAAAGTCATTGTTAACCGTTTTGCCGAACTAACCCAAAGTGAGTCGCGGCTCAAACTTACTTTGGTTTTTAGTCTTTTTCCGAATATTAATGACCCATATGTTTGTCGGTTGGCTTCGGTCGGTAAATGAACTGTCTTTCCAACGAATATCAATCGATACGGGATTCTAATGACTCGCAAAGTGTAGTCAAGCAGTCAAACCAAACGTAGACCACTTTCAGTCTAATGATAACTAATTCATGACAGATATCCTGGTTATATCCAAGGTTATTATGCAATTTTCATGTTGGACCTATTGTTTAATCATTCTACAATGGTTAGCATGGTGATTGAATTTCATTAAATAACTGCTAATGACATTTATTTATTAATTTTAATTTTATGCAATGCTATCGGTCTAAAGGTCTCGACTTTAAGTCTCAATTAGTTCCCGTCTGGAAATTGGAGTCTTTTGTCTGACTCTGTTGTTATAATTATTGTTGAGTCGTATTCATAATAAATAACTTTTATTAAAATATCATTAAATTGTTTACAATGGTTCTCGAATTCTTGTTTTAGATTGGCTTCGAATTAAAGCATTTAATATCACTAATAATTTGATCCAACGATTTCAACTCCAGGTAAAACTCAATGTAATAGCTTTAAAAAATTTAAAGGTTTTATGTATAAAAATAGATAAACGATTAATAATTGACTGAATTTTCATGCATTTTAGGCGATTGGAGTCATGCAAATGTGGTTTATCAGTGAAGAATAGCTGACACTCGGTTAGTGACTATCTCATGATCAAACGCTAAAACATCCGTTAAATCTATTCATTGGATGAAAAGATATAAAAATTAGAAAATAGTAATCATTAACTAAATTAATAAAATGAGATATGGATTGAAAGAATCGGAAACAAAGCTCAGAACGATTTGCAGTGCTGTCAATGACAGTGCACTTAAAGTAAGTATTGGCACAGACTTTGGTGATTGTGAGTAAAGGTAGTGAATGGGGTCAAAGGCAAGACTATTTGATGCATACATTGAAGACCAGAGTCAGGAACTGTTCGTATGAGATGTGTATCCATCCGTCCATATCCTGGTCGTGAAATTTGAACGCTTGGGTCAGAGACTGCAACTGAACGCACAATTGGATGAAGTCATCGAAGTTGATGGCGTTCTTCGCGTCTTTGTCGAACTTCCGAATTAGAATGTCATAGAATTGGTCGGATAGCCGGTAACCGAAAGTGGTCAACGCCTGCTTCAGCTCGTTCTTGTCGATGGAGCCCGAGTTGTCTCTATCAAACGACCGGAAACAGTTGAGCCAATCGTTGACATATCGCCACAACTGAGCGAATTCTTCGAAGTTGATGGTTCCCGAGTTGTCGCGATCGAACATTCCTGAAGAAGATACCATCTCATTATGAAGCTCAAGACATAGCATTTCACTTACCGATCATAAGCCTGATTGTCTCGGGGTTGAACGGCTTCCATGTACCGTTGGAGAGGGCCGACTGCAGTTCGGTAGCGTTGATGGAACCCGACCGGTCGGTATCGACACGTGCGAACACATTAGTGAGCCATTGGTGGTCCGGCATCTTGTAAAAGGCCATCAATTAGTTACCGCCGTATCAAAGTTAAGAAGCTATTGTGCGATGACTTGCAATGACCGAAGTGGCCAAAAGGTGGACGGGACAAACGGGAGGACAACACTGACAGTCGACTTACGTCTAATGAAATTCAATCAGATTTCGTCAACTCTTGCAATGCTATTCACAAATATCGTCTATTTTGATGCCAAACATGAATTGCATAACGCATTGAGTGACGGGTCAGGCATTGGTTGGGCACACAAGTGGGGCACTGAGTGGGCTCTCCTCTGACGTCGGGCCCGGTCTTAGGTTGTGAGTCACACACCTGTTGAAGGACTGGCAATACATCGACTAAAACAGGTGATCAGTGATGGCACTGATGACAGACCAGCTCAAGATTGCATCTGCCAAGGTCCTTGTGAAGGTGATTTTGACAAATAGCTTGATGACGATCAGGATAAATTATGTCTGTCAAGTGAATGCATTCTCGGTTATAGAATTTTCTATTGTTACCAGGGTGCTTATTGAGTAATTAGTGGAACAATTTTCCAATACATTTTTCAATTATCTAAATCTTTTGTTTGTTTTTTTTTGAATTTTTTTTAATCCTTCACTAATTGGCGAAATTCTTTTTATTTTCTGTTGTTCTTTATTATTAATAAGTTTTCCCTCGGATTTATCTGAAAATCTTGAGACCTATTAATTAGTGTGAATAAGACTGAAATATAGATTTAATATAAAGCGAAAATATCAATACTATAGCGTAAATATAGGGTTAGAATTGAGATATAGAACAGTATATACAAC
>JAQGCD010000181.1:0-12762 GCA_034698965.1 Zygoribatula sp. | reverse complement strand
TCAGTAGGTCAAGAGCGGCCCTCTCCGAGCTCCCAGGTGAGCTAGGCTTTCTGGTCTTGTGCCATCGGTTCTCGGTGAGTTAGAGATGGTGATTGTGGTCAGGTCAGTCAGGTATCGGTGGAAATGAGTACACAAAACAGTAATAATAATGTGGTTTATTTGGTTGGACTTAGAAGAATACAGTAGGTCTTTGGTCTTGAGGTTTTATTCGGCTAACTATTGAGGTCTACATTGTGAACGGTAACTGTAAGGCTAGGACTTCTGAATGTAAGAACATAACATCGATTGTCTATTGTCAGTTGGCTCGGGTTTATATAGTAGTCGGTTTCTAAGGTCAGGTTTGAAAAAGGTTTAAATCTATTGGTCATCGGGTCCAACGGTTTTAGAGAGACTGTTCTCGAATAATTAAGAGAATATTAAGAAATGAAAGTTATAAATGGCTATAAAAGGGTAATAAATGGTCTAAACATAGTGATATTGTCGGCTATTCAAAAGAGTATCTATAATTAGGCCTAAAAGGGGTTGATATTGAAGTCGGCCCTTTTGCATCTCCGTCCTCTCGGCTAAGGTCCGCCCTCGGACCGCTACTCGTCCGTCCTGTCGTCTCGTTCGGTCTTTGGCCCCTTTGGGCCCGCTCCTTTGACTTCATCCACCAGAAGGCAGTCGTCGGAGTCGTCGCTCTCGTCACTGGTCTCGTCCTCACTGAATCCGGTCCCTGGCGCTGGGGTGAGGTCGTCGGCTTGCTCCTCGGTGTTCTTCCCTTCGCCTAGTCGTCGGGACAGGCTTTCGTCCCTTTTCTTTGGTGTAGAGAAGGCTACTTTCTTAGGGGGCGGCTCGACTTGCGGCTCGCTTTCGTCGAGCGGTCTCTTCAGGTCTATTTGCAGGGCGCTTGGGCTTGGTGTGTCGTCTCTTTGGGCCGGGACTGGTATGGGATTAGTTTGGTTCGGCTGCCCGGCTGGCGGTTCAGGAAAGCCTTGGTTTTCGTTCGGGGGCCTTTCGGTTATTGTCTCGGTCTTAGTTGGTTCGTCTGGTTTCGGCTCAGCTTTCGACTCATTCCTAATTCGTATGTTTCGGTCTCGGGCCCATCCACAGATTTCGGTCAGGGACCTCTTGGCTCCCTCAACGATTTCGTATTTTTCAGCGTAGTGGCCCTGGAGGCTCTCGATTTTCGCCCTCAGTTCCAATCGAGTGTCTGACATTTCTTTGATCATTTCCCGGTATTCGCGTTCTATCAAAGTTGGGGCCGTGATGGCGACAAGGCCGGGGGTTTCCTGGGGCTGGTGAAGTGCGCTGTGGTTGATGTAGTCGGTCTCGACTGAGTGGACTAGCTTCATTTCCATGGGTCTGATTATTCCAGGGATACAGGGGATCAGGTGGTGTTTGTCTGGCCTGGTGTCCCGAATCGCGAAGTCATCTCGGACGTATGATGGCATTGTCGTTTGAGTCGGGGAAACGTATGGGATACCGGTGACCAGTGATGAGACTTCCTTACAGTCGGCTGCATGGATGATCCAGGTCTTAACATTGCTGGCCACTACGTCTATAGTCACTGGTTCCATGGCGTCCCTGACATGGTTTAGTCGATGACTCACGTCTAAGAGGCACGTGTCGGCGAAGTCGATTCCCATTTGAATCGCGATTTGTTTTTGAATGTGGCCGATGAAGGTCCCGGTGTTACAGTTCGGTATTTCGATTCGGCTGAGGCATGTGTTGTTAGGGTATCGTTGGCCTCTTTCGTCAAAGGGAAACTTTCCCACGACGATCACTTTCACGCCCGGCTTTGGATCTTCCTTTTGTGGCCTTCGGTAGTCATATTGCTGTCCTGTGTTGACGATGGTACGGAAAGAGCGGAAGAGTCTTGTGCTAGCGTTCGAGTAGGCTGTTGGTAGTTGGGTGTTGGTTCCAGTGTACACCTCTCGTAACAGGGCTCGGCTTCTTCTTACTCCGGTGTCGTTGACTTTGACCTCCAGATGTATGGCCAAGTTCATGGCATCGCAGTGCCGGTGTATGGCGGCTGCAGTCCTAGCGAGGTCCTCGCATTGGCCTATCAGTGTCATATATTTCTCGTAGCACTGGGCCTCGATGTCTCTCTCCTTATCGGTTAACCGTCCCCGTATCTGGTCGTACAACTCCTTGACCTTTTGGCTTTCTTTGATCGATGCGGCGAGTTCGGCCTGAGCTTTAGTCAATGTTAGTGCGGTTTGGTTCAAATACTCGGCTTGTCCTCTGAGTTGTTCGTCGAGGTTCGTCTTCGTCGCGGTCATGGTTTCTAGTCCCACTCGGTTGACTTCGGCCGCGTCTTTCCATTTCTTTATATCTTTTTCCTTCTGCGCGGTGCTAAGGCGGTACTTGTCGTTTTGTTCGCTGAGCACCGCTTTGTCTTCCTCACTTGTTATCAGCTTTGCCTTGAGTTCTTGGTTGGCTGCTTTAAGTGAATTGACCTCGGCGGTGAGTTTATTGACGGCTTTGGTCCTTATGTCCACGGTCTTTTTGGCATGTGTCAGTTCGGCTCTGAGGTTGACATCCTCCACTTCTTTGCCCGTGAGGTCAGTTTGGGTCTCAACTGAGATAGGCGCCTTATACCCTAATGGTTGCTGTCTTTCCATAGGGGCCTTCTGTTGAGCTTGGGCCTTTCCTTGGCTCTCTCGTTTCGCGGCTCTCTTGGTCTTGGATTCGGCTTTCTTTTCGTGCCACCGGTCATGGCGGACGGTGTCCTTGATGTCCACTGATACTTGGCAGCGGTCACACCAGTAAATTCCTTGCTCAAAAACCAGGTATTCGGTTGGTGTCAGAGGCATGAAGTCGCCGAGGCACGGCCCGATAACGTGTTGGTCGGGCGAGAAATGAATCCGGCCGCAGGTCCTTGCTTGGTCGCCTCCTTTGCCAAAGGCACAGTCGTAGCAATACGTGTGACTGTCGTCGTCGTCGGCTTTTTGCGGTCTGTGACAACGGACCAATTGGTCGGTTGCTTCGTTGCACTCCACACATCGGTAGTTCCGGTCCACTAATTCTTTGGTCGTAATTATTGCATAGTCATTACTGACTTGGGCGACGATGCCTGTTACCATTGCACTGATTTCGGTCTTAACGAAGTTCAACAGGTCTTTGGTGAACTGGCCTCCAAAGGCCTTGGTTAGTGCTGGTCTGGTTGTGTTGGCCAGGTCGGCCAGCATATTGTCTCCATTATACATGGCTTTCTTGTTCGCCTTGATGCTTAGAGGGGTCGGGGCTATGTCTTTGATTCCGTCTGGTGGTTGGCGGCTTCGAAAATCCGCTGAAGAGCACATATTTGGGTCTTGACTGCACCATTTGTCCATTCGGTCTTTTGTCTCTTCACTCATTGTCTTTTTGTTACTGGCCTTACTTGTTGAGGCGGCCGAATCTTCGTTGGCCGTGGGCTTGGCTTTCTTCGACTGACTTTTGGTTTTGGTCGATCCCATTGTAGTGACGAATCGGTTGAATACAGACTAAGGTTTAATACTATTACGGCTTAAGGCCTCACGTGTTATAACAAATGGTTAATAATATCGTGCCTTATTGTCTCACTCTTGGACACGACACTGACTCATGGTTTAGGCTTTTAGGCGGGAATGAATGACTGCTAGTAGTGTGTCGGCTCGAGCCTCGTTCTCAACTGGCCTCGAGATGAGTATGGGATTGGGTTTAAAAAGGCTAAATTTATTCGGTTTATTGGTCTCTATGGGGTTCCTATTATTGCTTTTAGTTTTCGTTCGAGCTATTGATTGGTTCCCTTTTACATCCGGTTTTGATTCTGCCTGCTTTATTTATTGTCCCAGTTTCATGTGTCGGTCTCGTGTCCTATGCCTCTGTAGGTGTCAATGACTACAATTGATCTGAAGGATCGCTTTCAACTTGATTGGCTCGAGACTATGGCTTATTACTATTACATCATGTTTTAAGTTACTTGGCTTCCACTTAACTTTTTACAACGGTTAATACTCTTTACATGCGGTCTTTCTAAATACACAATTATTACTTAATTCGGCTTTAATCACATCATTGGCACAGAGGTTAACAAATATAACATTTACCGTGATTATATAATACTATGGCTACTTTACTAATATATCTAAATAGGCTTAAAGATGAGACGAGGTTTGGCCATTTCAGTAGGTTCTCTGTCCCCATTCGTCATACTCGTGGTCTGTTCGGTCGGTGTCATTCACCCGCGCCTCGGGGCCCTCGGTTTGTAACACCAGCCATAGCAGCCCACACGACACGGTTGTTATGATGGCCAACCATATGTACTTGGTAGTGGCTTCGCCGGGTCGGTAGCGCGCGTCGGCCATATAGGCATCGATGAGGCACTTTAGGAGCTCAAACAGCAGTTCAACGCTTCGGTTGTCGCTCGGCATTGTCTTTCTTTGGCTTCTTTGCTGGTCTTTGGGCTGTCACTTTGGCTTAGACTGGTCTCGTACTCTTCGGCGATGGCCAATAGTTTAGGTTAAAAACTAGGCTTGACTTAACATAAGTCACTTAAAAACTAAAATTATTCAAAACAGCGAATAATAAAACTTATAAAACTTATAAAACTTGGTCTAAATAACTTTTGTAATGCTCGCTTTCGCTGGTCTTGACCACTTGGGTCCCAGGCCTGGTGTGTCTGTATTTATATGGTGTGGTTGGTGTTGTGTGATTGGATTAGAAAGCCATTAAATTCACTTTACGTATTGGGTCTATTGTCTTTGAATATGTGCTTGGTATTTATTGGTTTGGGGCCATTACTTTAGTCAGGCCTACAATTGCTTCTGCGGCTGTTATCTTTGGTGATTTCACATCACAGTGTTAAGTACATTAATTTTGGATTTGGTCTTTGCTCAAATTACATGATTTTAGTTATGGTCGGGTTGCACAAACCGATTTAACGCTATTTCAGAGGTGATCAGTCCCTGAGCTAACACCTAACTCGGCCTATTCTTCCCTTCTCTCTATGGGTGAGCTAAATGCCATTCAGTTCCCAGCTGGGTTTCCTTGAGGCATCGGCTTTGTAGTTATAGTTCATAATCATAGAGCAAGAGTTAACTCTGCAATAACGGTCAGAACTGTCTTATTTATTACTCTCTGTTTGTTCTTTTTAATGGCTTTTCGTATCCTTCTTTTCTCGGTTATTGGTTTACCTAACTTTTAGGACTTTACCGAATATAAAGTCATCATTCTTGTCAAGTAAAACAATCTTAAGCTGTCTGATGTGTGGCCTCCTAGTTAGAATTCTTTGGATAGTTACCATCCCGGCTTATTCTACCTAAATCTATTTTAATCTAGGGGCTTGTCTTTGTCTTATCCACATGTCACTGTCTTAATGGCCTATAACAATTACGTCATCTGCCTTTGCCCGGGGCTTGACTTTGACAGGTCGATTGGAGTGTCCTAGTGACGGCCGTTGCTAGCTTGGTCATCTCTATTCTTCCCCTGCCTGTCTACTTTGCGGCGATTCCTACTGGTCTTCGGAAGGGCCTGTACTTATACTTGGCGTGACAATGCGGTCCCTGAATCAATCGGCTAATATCTGTCTACTAGTCGGTCGACTTGGGCTATTGCTCTGGGAAGCTGAAAGCTGGGACCTGACTCATCTTGGCCTGGGTCCCCCACTAACTACATCCCTCTCCCCACTTAATTGACGTGTGACTGTCATACGAGCGCGAGCTGGCTGCATGCGCGCATCAAGTGGGCAAACATTCCTTGCTGGAACGTCGTGTTGTGTGTCTATTGCTTTGTCTCATGTCTGTGACTCATCTGTTGAATTGCAAACGAGGTCATCGTTCGCAGTGGCTCTGCATTACACTTAGCTTATATTCTTGAAATACTAGGCCTTGCTTATCTGCTCTGAAACTTGGGCTTCATTTCAATTGCTTCGGCTCAGGTTCCCTTAAGATGAGGTCGGGCTCACATCATTATGCAACATGATACCCTGGTGCGAGCTTTCTTATATATGGTTAATGGGATTAGGTTCTGTTAAGAGATTGGCGAGTTATTAAATCTCGCACAATGGGCTTAGCATTGGCTTGGCTTGTCTTGTCTTTTACTCTTAATTGGCTTATTACTTAACTTATATACATATCTATGTCTATTCCTAAGGGTTAGTCTAATCTCTTCTATTGTCCTTATCTTGCTTGGGTCTGTTATCCTTGTAAGGCATCAATTTGTTTTCAATCGAGTCTTACTGTTGTTGGCCTGCAGGTCCGCTGACCTTGCAGACATAGTCGTTCAGGCGTGCTGGCTTACGGACGACTCTTCGGCTTGGGGCTTCCGGTGTCTCAACTTGGCTCTCGATGCTTGTGTCGTGCACATAACTGTCTCTGAGCTCTTGGTCTTCTCCGTCTGATTCATGGTCTGCTTGCTCTTCTTCTGGTCCAGTCGATGAGGATTGGGAGCTTTTCGAGGTCTCTTCCGACTCATCGGCTTCTTTCTGGAACTTGATCTGTGGCCCATCGGCTGAGGTACTGAAGACTTTGAGTCGAGTCCCGTTTACAGTCTGAATCTTGTGTCTCCCGTCGAAGGTCGCAATGCGGTACACATTGGGGGACAAAAGTTTCACAACCACATAGGGACCTGAGTATCTCGGTCTCAATTTAGCACCCTTGGTCCTTTTCCAGCTGGGTTCTTTGAGTAACACTAGTTGCCCGTCGGGGATGCTTACATCCCGGAACTGTTTTCTGGCCTCCAACTGATTTCGGCGCTGCTTTTCCCTTGACTTGTCGGCGGCTATCTCTCTGGCCATTAGAACTTCTACCAACAGGTCCTCTCTACTGGTCACATCAATCCAATTGGGTGTGAAGTCGAGGTCATTATGGTAGATCATTCGGGGCTGGAGACCAAACACCAAGTAGTAGGGCTCCTTTCCCGTGCTTGCGTTTTTAGAGGCATTGTAGGCGTACACCACGAGTTTCAGGGCCTGATCCCAATCAGTCCCTTTGTCCATTGTCCGTAGGGCTCGTCCGATAACTTTGACGGCTGCCTCCGCTTGCCCTTTGCACTCAGGATGGAAAGCCGTAGTTGTCAGGTGCTTGACCTGGTAGTCGGTAAACAGTTGGGCCATTGTCTTGCTTGTGAAGTTAGTTCCGCGGTCTGTGAGGACTGTCTTTGGTATGCCGAACATTAAGAAATATCGGGCAACTATTGGCACTAGTGTATGGGCTTCAATGTTTGGGACGGCTTCCGCAAACATAAACTTTGTTGCTCGGTCTGTGATGACTAGGATGCTTCGGTTTCCTAGTTTGGTCTTTGGTTCAATAGGTCCCATGCAGTCCATGGAGATCTCTTCGAACGGCTCTGTTGGGATAGGGAGAGATTGCGGGTCTCCCATGGGCTTCTGTGTGGACTCTTTTGAGAACTGACATCTCTCGCATCTTTTGATGTAGACGGCCATGTCGTAATACATGTTAGGCCAGTAGAAACTGTTCTTTAACTTGGCGTAGGCCTTGTCACGTCCGAAGTGACCACTTAAGTTCTGTGCATGGCACTCCCATAGCACTCGTTTCTGGATAATCTGAGGGACACAAAGCACATTTCTCACCTTCTGGTCATTATAGATGCATTTGTATAGTTTCTCGTTGACGATCAGGTAATTGGCCTTAATGAACTGGCTTGCCGTTCCCCTTTTTAGGGACTGATATATTGGTCCCCAGATCGAGTCCTCGGCAATGTGCTTGCGTGCTAACTGGTCCAATGATGGACCGTCTGTGTCGCTGGGCCAGATATCTCCCTCCATCTCTGTGCTTTCGTACTCTGTGAGTGTTGGTGGCTCGTCGTCATCTGGCATTGATGGTGCCGTGGGGACGACTCGTTGGTCGTCTAGGGAGGGCGGCTCGTCCGTCCTCTCAGCTTCAGAACCGGTGGCCGTTTGGATCACGGTGTGCTGAAGCGCCATGAGTTGGGCCCCTGGTTGTAGGGCCTTGGTCTTTTTCTTTCTGCGGCTGTCTCTGGCTTTCTTTCTTTCCTCCGGTGTAAAACTTAGTGTCTCCACAGCTTCCCTTCGGTCTTGTCTGCAGAGGAATACTCCGGGCTGTCGGAGCCTTTCTTCCCAGTAGTCCTTGTCCAAGTCCTCCCAGGAGGCGTCCTTGGGGTAGCGCGAAAGACAGTCGGCGTCCCCGTGCAATCTGCCCGCGGAATACCGGATACGGAAGTCGTAGCCTTGTATTAGGTTCGACCATCGGCACAGTCGGGACAGTGGTTTCTTGATGCGCATTAGGAAGCAAAGCGCATGGTGGTCTGTCTCAATGTCAAATGTCTTCCCATGGAGATATACGTGAAACTTGTCGAGTGAGAATAGTATGGCCAAGCACTCAAGCTGGCTAATACCATAGCTCTGTTCGGTCTCGCTCACAGTTCGGCTGCAACACGCAAATAGCTGATCTATGCCTTGTCCATTGTCTTGCTTTCTCTGGATCAGATGGCCTCCAAGGCCTATCTGTGATGCATCAGTCCGTAGAATGTGGGTGGCTTCGGGGTCATAATGACACAACACTGGAGGTCTTATAACTCGGTCCTTGAGTTCTTCGAATGCGGTATGCCTCTCTTTGGTCCAGATGAATGGTGCACTTTTAGGCAAAAGCTCATACAAAGGCTTAGCTATCATAGCATAGTTCTTAATATGTCTTCTGTAGAAGCCCGTGAATCCTAGGAAAGCTCTCACGGCCGTTTGGTCCTTCGGTACTGGGTAATCGCGCAATGAAGCGGTTCTTTCTGGGTCTGGGATAATGCCCGTTCTGGTGACAAGGTGACCAAGGAATGATACTTCTTCCATACAAAAGTAACACTTTGATGGCTTGAGCTTAAGGTTGTGTTCACTGAGTCTCTCGAGTATGGCTCCTAATCGGCTCAATTGTTCTTCAAAGCCATTGCTATAGACGATGCAATCATCAAGGTACACTATACAGGTCTTTCTGTTGTGGCCACTGAAGACTCGGTTCATAACTCTGGAGCAGGTCGCAGGTCCGTTGCGGACTCCGAATGGCATATAGAGGAATGCATATGAGCCGAGGTAGCAATTGAACGTCGTCTTCTCGATCCCACTCGGGTCCATTGCTATTTGCCAATAGGCTGAGCATGCATCTAGCGTAGAGTACATGTCGCTTCCTCCCAAGAGGTCTAGGCACTCGTCCAGTCGGGGAATCGGGTAATTATCAGGTTTAGTTATGGCATTGACGTCCCTATAGTCCACGCAAAATCTTAGCGACCCGTCGCGTTTGGATACTATGACTACAGGACTTCCCCATTCGCTGACAATTGGTGTGATAATCCCCTTTTCGAGCATGTCGTTAACTTGTTCTTCTATGGCGATCTTTTCTTTGATTGAGGCTCGGTAAGGTGGCTTGCACACTGGCCTGTTGTCCCCGGTCTCCATAGTATGTTGGACTCCTCGTATAATTCCGAGGTCGTCCCCTTTGAACACAAAGCGATCGCGGAACTTGAGTAGCAGTTGAGTGAGTTGGGCGCGTTGTAGTGGTGACAAGTGCTTGCCAATGTTGAAATTAGCGCCATATTCTTTCAGGGTCTTCGAGCTCACTTTTGCACTTGGCTCTTGGCTCACTTGTAAGTCTTTATTTGTGGGTCCCCAATCTCCACTAAGGCCCCATCCGTCATTGTCGGCGCCTTGTTCTTCTGCTGATTCTTCTTCGCGGTCTGGGTCGTCCTGGCCAAAGAATGCCGCCAGATTAATAGGCTTCCGGTCATTCGCATTGTTGAGTTGGATGATCTCGCCTTCGACATCGGTGAGAAGCGCGAGCATTTCATCCTGATAGAGGCCTATCTCTTCCGGGCTCAGGTTGGAGACCATTACTTCTATGGTCTTGTCTTTAGTTACACGGACCAGTCCTTCGTGGAGCACAACTCGGGTCTTTTGGTTCATGGGATGTTTAGTGACATAGTAGTCGCCAGGCTCCATGTGCTCGACCTTAACTGGGACTACTGAAGAAGTGAACGGTAGCAGTCGACGGGCCCTGAGGCTTGTGGCATTCAGTGGTCTTAGTTCTGCGTTAGTGGTTGTTTGTGGCCAGCACTGCACCGTTGGCTCTCCTTGCTGACCATTGATTGGGACGGACGCCTCCGTCCTCTCTGCTTGTGCCACCGTTGATGTCTTTAAATCTTTTTGTCTTGTCTCTGTGGCGCTTGATTCTTCGCTAGTCCGTGGCTGTGCAAGGCTATTCGGGGCCGGTTGTGGGGCTCTTTTGGCCGCACAAGGGAAGGTGCTTTTGAGGTAATGATCGAGGAAACTCCGATTAAGTGGAAGCTTGCACTCTTCTGCCATATGGTCTTGTTCTCCACAGTTGTAACACACACGGCTTGAGTCTGGTCTAGGGAACATGCTTGCGATGATTTCGGTTGAGGCCACGTTGGTTTCCAATTCTCCGATATGTCCACTCACTCTGTCTATTTGTCCCGAAAGTTGGTGGCCAAGTGTCTTGATGGGCAACGTCCTGAGGAGTTGCAGTTCTTCCTTTGAGGCTGGGTAGCTTGGGTAAGGAGGCGGTATGCCTTCCTCGAGAATCGTGGCTGAGTACACTTTCTCTGCCGATTCGATTCGACGTAACCATGGCGTAATTGTGAACTTGGCTGATGCGAGATAATCCACTCCAAGGATTATGTGTGGGCTTAGCTTTGGTATTACGGTCACATCCATTATGACGGTTGTTGCCAGAAAGGTCACTGTGACGTTCGCACACATGCCTTTAGGCGTGACGGCTCCTGAGATTTGACTGATCCGGGCCAGGTCCCATGGGACAATTGGTACCTTCAGGTGCTGTGCGAGAAGCTCTGAGATTAAGGTCACTGATCCTCCGGTATCAAACAGTGCTTCAATCTTGGCTTCATTTATTACAACTGGCATGATTGGTGCATTGTCACGGTTATTAAGGATCTGTCGGACCCTTTTGGATGGGTGAGAGTCCACATGTGGGAATTGCACCCCAAACGCACTTAATTTAGAATTGACGTCCCATGTCTTAGCCCTTTTATGCGCTGGACTTGTTTTATGGCCTTCTATTGAGTTCTGTCGGCTTCTGTGTGGCGGTGACTGGGAATAGTGAGCGGCTTCTGCTTTGATAGCTGTTGGCTGTAGGTCTGTGGGTAGCGCGGAATTCCCAGTATTGGGCATGTTACTCGTTCTGCTTCGCCGGGCTGCTAATCGCTGGATCGATTGATCGATCCTATCTTGGTCTTTTTCTTTGGGGCAGTCTGCCACGTGGTGCCCTCTTTCGCCGCAGTTGTGACAGAGTCCGAGTTTAGGCTGATTCGCAGCAGTGGGCGCTGTACTCGGCCGTCTGTCCGACTGATACCTGGGGCGCGAGTCCTCTCGGCGCTGGTCATCTCTGCGCTTGTCGTCCCGGCGCGTATCTTCGGTTCTAGGCGGCATCACTGGCTTTCGCTGGCTCGAATCCGGCTTTGGGTATCGGGGCTGATTCTTCGGTGGTGGACTTCCCTTCTTCTGTCTGCGCCTCTCTTCGTAGTTATGTAGGACTTCTCGTAGTTCGGCCAGTGTCTTGATGGTCAGTACCGCAGTGCTGACTTTGCTAGTGGCGCCGCGTCGAAAGTTGGCGATGATCTCGGCTTCTGTTGCCGGTGGTTGACATTGGGTGCCTATGCGGCAGAGTTTGTCCAAGTAGGCTGTGGTGGTGTCTTCTTGATCTGGCTCGGCTGTGTACAGTTGCGTGCGGACATTGGTTGCATAGCCGGCTGGGACTCGGTCTCTTAGAAAGACTCTTTCGAATTCGGCAAAGTCGGCGCAACCATCAGGAAACTGTGACATAAACCAGTCTCGCGCACTTCCTCTCATTGCCGAAATGAGGTAACTGGCCATCTGGCGCGGCCTCCATTCGTTTGCTTTGGCAACCAGTTTATATTGTCTGAGCCAATCTATGGCCTTATCTATTCCTCCTCGGTATGATGGCGGAGTTTGTTTGATGATCTGTGGTCCTGGTTCACGGCTTATTAGTCTGGCCCTTAAGTCTTCGATAATGTGCCGAGTGTCATTGCTGTCTTCTGATCTGTCGGTCTGGTCTCGGGCTCTACTTGCGGAACGGTGTCTCGCTGGGCTAGTTGTGGGCGGCACTTCCTCACTGCGCTGGCGGGTGTTAAGTACCGAAGTTGGGCTTTCCGGTAGGCTCCTGGAGCGGCGTCGGGGTTGATTGGTTCCATTGTATGCTTGGGCTTCGATGATCGTGTTGACCTGTGCTCGCAGCAGGTCAATCTCATGGCGGCTCTGTGCGAGAGCGCTAGCCAACAATGCCTCGTTTGCTGTGGGCACTGCTCCCGTGCAGGGAACTTGGGTTCCATTGGCTCGGACTTCACTTATTAGGCCATTCACTTGATTCACTATATTATTGTCATTTCGCCGGCCATTATTGTTCTCTCTGGCATCGACGTTATTATTATCACTAATCACTAAGTTAGGTTCTACTCGGCCATTGGCTAACACAGGCTCAGTAGGGTCATTCAACAGGCGATTATCGTTATCGCGCGTTTCTGAAATTACGCTAATAGGGCTGCGGTCCCCATTATTTGAATGCTGGCTCATGGCTGGCCTTCGCCTTCTCGCGACTTGCGGTAACTCGGTATAAAGAGGTACTTCTGAAAAGACTGACCTGGTTCTCCTTCGACTCATGTGGCACGTCTCTGGATCGTTGCGGGTCGTTAGAATACCCGCTACCCCGTTTTTACCTCCACCAAATGGAGTAGGTGACGCTCCCGGTTGACCTGTCTAGGGTTGCGATGAGGGGGTTGTAGCTGTCATCTGGGGGTGTAGGC
>JAQGCD010000180.1:0-12771 GCA_034698965.1 Zygoribatula sp. | reverse complement strand
CTCGTTTGGCGTCACTTTAAAGTTGGGATTCATCTGATGACACGCTTTGTGTTTGATAAGAGTAGCCGCATAAGTGACCGCGTAATCGCATTGATCGCACTTCCACTTGGCGTCAGAGCCATGAAGAGTCACGTGCTTCTCAAGCCTCGACTTCTTGGAGAAAGCGGCCGGACATTTGTGGCACCGATGATTGTAGGCTGAGTGCGACACAAATGTGAACGATTGGTAGTTATGCAGCTGTTTGTGGACAAAGAGGTTATTTGCAGAAGTGGTGTTGTAACTGCAAAGTTTGCATTTGTTCTCATTTTCGCTGCCATGCATTGAGATATGAAACGTCAATGTATTGACTTTCATGAATACTGCCGGACAGTGAGAGCACCGGTATATGAATCGATGTTTTCCTCCTGTCTTCAGTTTCTCGAGATATGCATTTGACTCCGACATCTCCAACAGAAGCATTTGTTCCCGAGTATTCCTGCCATCGTTGCCCATTATTGCTCGTTTAGGTGTTCCGTTAACTTCTTTAGCTATTCCAGACCACGGCGGTGATTGTCCAGACTTTTTGAGCAAAGATGTGGCTCCAGATGAGTGGCTTTGCAAAAGTGATGCTTCCTTTTGAGCAGAGCTTTCCTTTTGTGGAGAACGCAAGTCGCGCTTCATTTGGTCGATCGCATTGCCGATCAACAGTTTAGTGCCGTCGGGATATGAATTGGCTCTTTTGGCGATATATTCGGCCGTATGAACGTATAGATGTTTGCATAGCTGGGGCTTATTCTTGGCTCTGAACAAATTAAGACAGCATTGAAAAGACAGTTCAGATATTATACCAAACTCACTTATAAGAGCAGTAGAAGCACGGGTGATCATATTCCGTATTATGAAAAGCCGAATGAATCTTCAGGTCACCGGGACTCTTGAAAGCAGCCGGACAGTCTGCAATTCAATTGTATCGTCAATAAATTACTTATAACTACAACCTTCAAACTTCTTCCATTGGAAAGCTATTTTATAGTTGAGCTAATTTTACTATGATTTACAGTAAGAAGGGCAATTTGCCCATAATAACCTATTATCTCCCATAGAGTTCTATGTTAAATAGACACTCGAGTGTCCCATTTTGACCTCCTTTAATCTACAGTTAAGCTAATCTTATATTTTTTCAACAGTTGGTGATAAAATAGCTGTGCATGTGGAAATATATCAATATTTAACGGTGCTATACCTGGACAGACATATGAAAACATTCTTCTGTTGCCGAATCTGATGTTATTGACATCGATTACAACAGAGGTGACATCATCCGAAGTGGGAGTTAAAGAAGTGCCCGCTTTAGGTGAATCTATTAGCGGTTTCAAGTCATTCTCAGAATCGCCGATCATTTCTGTCTTATGTTGATTGAGATGAGACAAAAAGCGAGAAGAATCGCGAGTTTCGAACTGACAGCCAGATTGAGAGCATTTGAATGTTTCGTTAGTGCTCTGTGTATGCAATCTTTCGTGAACAAAGATATAAGTTCTCCTTTTAGAAGTGGTCGAACAGAACCGGCATTTGAATAACTTTCTCCTATTGTTTCCAATTTGAACCCAAGTAAATGGAATGTCCGATTCATCTCTTTCATCTAACTCGTCGACAGGAGACTCGTCTTCTTGGGGCAAATCGTAATAATTGACGGGAGTTTGATCGCCAGAGTTCTGGTAATGTACTTTCATGTGTTGGTTCAGAAGATGGAGATAACTCACAGAATATGTGCAAAGAGTGCACGAAAACTGAGCGCTTCTGTTCGGTCGATGGAATTGCTTGTGGTATAGCAGCTGAGTCTTAGTGCCCGCGATGAACGGACATTTGTCGCATCGGTTTTTGCTGACACTGGCCGACTGACGGATCGTCGGGTTAGCATTTGCATGATTCATTAGCCGTTGCTGCTGATTATTATCCTCATTTATAACCAATTCATTTTCGCTGTCATCATTCACATCTTCTTCCTCTTCATTAGCATTGAAACTGTCTTGTCCCATTCCATTCTCCTCATTGAAAGATTGTTCACCTCTTTGTCTAGCCTGGTCAGCTCCATTATTGCCTGCGTGCAGAAGCATGTGCTTCACTAAAGACTTCTTGGCATTGACCTATAGGCGAATCAAGGTTATAGAAGGAAGTGAGAAATATGACCTTCGAATAAATAACTATTGACTTACCCAATATGGACAGTGTGGGCATTTGAAGGGTCCGCTCGAAGGCTGGTGTCTCTTAACGTGGAAATCCATGTGAAACGCCTTTTCTGCTCTGAAAGGACATAAGTCACAAACGAAGCTTCCTTTGAAGCCACTGATGCGGACGCTCTGATGCGACTCTTGAAAAGCCTTCACAGCCATCGGTAGAGTCTTCCCGCGGGGGATAGCAGTGTGAGGCACTGCCTTAAGAGTGTTTCCGTTCTCTTCCACTATTTTACAGAACGTCTTATTGACAGTGCATCTGAACCTTTGTTCAACATCATCGGATCCGGTTTGATGTCTCGCAACACAATGCCTGACAACCACTTCTCGCCAGTTGGAGTCGAAGCCGCATTGTCGACATCGATACGGTTTCATTCCGGCGTGATTGCTCAGGTGACTCACCATAACTTTGCTCTCCTTGTGCTTGAAATCACAATAAGAACATTGAAGAACTCTGTCTTCGGCAGAGCCGGCATTGGAATTGTACGAAACATTGGGTTGAAGGTGTGAATTGAAGCCCTGATTGAACTGGACATTGTTGTCTGTTTCTTCTTCTCCTTGAACTTCGAAGCAAATGTCTGGTGTGATGACAATACTTTCGGGGTCGACAGCCGGAGCGTCATCTTCATAGTCAACTTCATTCATTTGACTAATTTCATTTTGGTCTTCACTTTCGTTTACTTCACTGGTCTCTAGTCGGGCTCGTTTGGCCCTGAAGTCGATCTTCGGGTTGCTCACATTGTTGGCCATGGCGTCCTTCTGATTGACCCAAACCACATATTTGTTGTACTTGGAATAGTCGCGTTTGCCAGACTCGTGAACCAGCATAGCCTTGGCGTTGACATGCTTTTCATCCCTTTGGGACTTCATCTTAATATGTTTGGTCACATCCCATTCCCAATTGGATCGGTGACCACAAACAGAGCACTGGAATGGTTTTGTATTTAAATGTTGGACAAAGTGAACGTGGAAACGACTGGCTGTGCTGCAGGTGAAGTCACAATACGAGCACCGATACATCTTCACTTTGCCCGACTTCATTTCGCTGGGCGACTGCGATGTTTCCGGGCCTTCGTTCTCTATCGGCTCTTTGTCATCGAAATCTATATGCAACTCATTTTCGTCATTGTCCTCATCATCGGCCATATTGGCAGCAGTGTCGTCATCATTTTCGTCTGAGAGGTCATCGAAAACTAGAGGCCTTTCTTCGTAATCGTCGGGAAGCGGTTTGTCATCCATTTTAATCTCTTCCATGTTGTCTTCATAGTCATCGTATTCTACTTCGCCGGAAAGCATTGATGCGTCGTTATCATAGTCAGCGCTCATATTGGGAGGAATGTCTGATATATTTTGAGGCTCATCGGACTGCGAATCCAATTTTTGTTCCATCAGATTCAGATCAGGCATTGGGAGTTGACTGTGATATTTCTGGATGTGTCTGTTCAGGTCTCCCTTCCATTTGCTCTTGAACGAGCAATACGGACAGGCAAATGGCCGCTCCTTCGTGTGCACTCTCATATGCTTCTCGAGCTCTGAGATCCAACGCGTTTGGTATCTGATGAAGAGTACAGATGGTCAATGTTTGCTTATTTAAAGACCACTATATCGTTCAAAAAGTATGTCACTTACCCGCACACTTGACATTGGGTCGAACTCTTATCCAGCATCGAGTGCTTCCTCTTCTGAGGAATGTTTTGTTGCTTAATTTGTTGAGTCGGAGGCGCAACTTCGGGAATGTTTTGCGATACAGGAGTAGAGGTGGACGGAAATGGAAGGTTCTTATTGCGCTTACGTTTTGGATGCAATTGCTCCAAAATATTGACGATATTGCAGGCCTGGCTGTCCTCCTGATGCATATGTGTCAGATGTCTTTGCAGCCAAACTATGTTCTCGAACTTGATCTCACAGAGAGGACACTGGAATCTCTTTTCTGGATGAGCGGTCGCCTCGTGTTTCTGGAGCTTTACAAAAGTATCGGTTTGAAAATTACAATATTTGCACTTCTTCGGTCCAGCTGTTTGTTTGGATACTGCCTTGCCATCTGCTGTCTTTTCTTGAGAGGTAGTTATCTGAGTTGAAGGACTTTCCGACTCGTCGTCGTCTTCTTCTAATGTCTGCGTAAACAAATGTGCCAAAGAATCGCCATCAGGTTCTTCATTATCTTCATTAACAGCCAATTCATTTTCTCCGTCGACTCCATCTTCGGGTGCCTTAGGTTGGCTCTGATTCTGATCTGACTGTTCCTCTTTGGGCTGTTCATTGGTGCGGTCGCGATGATGTTGAGTCATATGAACAGTTAGTGCTTGCTTTTTATCGCAAGCAAAGCTACATTTAGTACACTTGAATAGTCCGTTGGAGAAATGACTTCTCACATGTCTGTCCACATTCCACGAGTAGGGGCTCTCAAAGTCACACATTTCGCACTTAATTTTAGGCGCCGAATGGTATTTCATATGTTTTTTGAACAGATATTGAACGTTTGTCATATAACCACAGGTTTGGCATTTATGATATTTCTTAGTAAAGATGGATTTATCATTCATTCGTTTCTGATTGGCCGCTATCTGCCGTTGAAGAGCTATTTTACGTTTCTGGTCAGTAATAGATTTGCTGGCCGGCACTTTAGTAGTTTTCGGTGGAGGCGGTAGAGGACCGGACACTTGGTTGGTGGCAACCATTGCCGGTGAGGTTAGTGTTGGTAATTTAACTCTAATCTTAGGCACAACTCGAGGAGGAGGAGGAGGTGGAGCTTCCATTTCTTCGTCTTCAGAATGATCCAACTCTTCAACTTTAGGCTGTGCTCTTGGAATGGATTTATGTTTGCCAGTCTTACCCATGGCTTGAGCCAACTCTGGCGGAGGGGTCATCGATGTCTCCAACTTATGCACTAAAAGTAAATGTCTCTGAAGTTTCTGAACATATTGACACGCGTACACACAATAAGGACATTCCACAATTTTGAGTCTTTGTCCGTGAGCATCGCGTCGGTGGTACAGAAATTCGCGCGGATTAATTGTACGAAATCCACAGTCATTGCAAGTGTATTGGCGTCGGATCCGTGTGGCCGGTAGGTCGTCACCGCTGCTTCCACTCGCCGGGACAGCCATCTTTTTATTCGTGTTTTTCGGGGTACTGGCGCGAGATGAAACAAAGTCACTGATAGAGTTCTCGTGCGATTGTGGCGATGCCTGGCCTGACGACTCGTACCAATTGGGATCTGCTTGCTCTCTCTTCTGCTGAAAGGCGGCAATATTCATGAAAAAGTTGGGCCCATTGTCTTCGTAAGCCTGTTTCCAAAAGTTCTTATCGTCGTCTTCATCATCGTCCAATTCCTGATTGTTGACGTTTCCTTCTTCGAGATACCGGCTATCGTTTTGTGAATCGGTAAGATCGGGTATATAAGAATTGCCAGCACTGATGCCACTGTTGTCTTCGCCGCCAGCAGACACGAGTTCTTTGGCGAACTTGACCTGAGCTGACTTGAGAATGTCGCGATGCACTTCTAATTGATGTCTAATTAGCGTTTCGTTGTCTTCCGATAGGAATCCACAGAATTTGCAGCTTTTGTTACCTTTTAATTGAAAAACAGAATAAATGCTTAATGAAGTTGAATGTAGAGTTCAGTCGACTCACCTTTGGAGCCACAAATTCCGTGCACTTCTCGTCGATGTCTCAACAGATTGGTCTGATAGGCCTATGAGTGACAGATGAGAAAAACAAATGAAACAATCGAATCGAAAAATGAAGAGATGAGACCAACCGTAACGAACGGACAGAGCACACACTTGAGGGCATTCTCCACATGAGTAACGGCCTTATGTCGGGACAGTTGGCGGGCACTCTGCGCCTCGAAATTACATTCACTGCAAGGATACGACATCTTTACGGGTGGTATTCGAGCCATTCGAAGAACTAAAGCATGCTTAAGATGTCTTCAAAATGCGGTCACATACGCAAGACTCAAATGAGCGAACAAATCAATATCTGCAAAATGAAAGGAAACAATAATGAGAAACATATTGAGAAAGAATTGACAATTATCTTCTAACTTGAATAATGGCATAACACGAGTCTTGACTCAAGTCTGCGATCTCGTGCACAACTCGTAATCAACAAAAACATATTGTTATCAAATGTCAAACTCGTGCACAAACTTCGGGACAATCAGAGGTAATCACAGGCATAAAGAATAATTTCGGAAAGGGATGGTTTGGGATGTGCTGAGTGTCAGCTTTGAGTGAACACCCATTCGTTGATAATCTAATGGCAACGCAGTCGTAGGCATTCGGCCAAAACGCCAAAGACTATGATTGGAGACATTGGAGTTGACTTATGAGACATTGAGTGCGAGAGATAACTGGAATGTGCTCTCAATTGGTGTTACTGAGCGATGGGAAAGAGCTTCACCGGCAGAGCCAACCAAAGCAGACAAACGACAAACGGAGACAATGCGTTCAGACATGCCATACATAGATAGCTCTCTCACCAAAGACATGGCATTAATGGCATCAAGGACACCGCAGACATAGGCCGCAACATGGCGAGCATTCCTCTGCCAGTGCCTGTGCCACCACTGCTATCACTACCACTACCGGCAGAACAGGTCTTCTAGCAGTTCTATAGTGCCTGAGCGCTAGTGAGTCTGTCATTTTCAGATAACATCCTATTCCGAGAAAACGGATGTCTCTAAGACTCAAGTGTTTAGCTTAAGATAGGTCTGGAGTGGAAACGCTTCGCGGAATCGGTGCCACACAAGTGCCGAACGGCTTTCCATAAGTGAAACCAAGTCTGGCCTCTACTGTGAAGCCATTTTAAGACATCTCTTGTGTCATATTATCAAAGCTAAGAAAAGGTAACGAACACAACCACAGATAAGGGAGGAATGAATGACTGGCACTAAGCGGAAAAGTGTTGTTCGCGAACGCGTTGCCGACGTCGGCAATCGTGGGGCAGTGCGGGCATAACTAGCATTTCGGGCAAACCATGGCTGTCATAAACAGGTTGTGGTCATCGATTCGAGGGTCAACAGTGACCTCAATTTATCATTAATAGCTGATTATCTTTGGCTTTTCAATTGATTACAACATTCATTCAATGAGATTTTGAGAGAAAATATGTTTTCATGAAATTAATTAACTTTTGACTGAAATTTTAGACACCGTTTAATTAAATTTAATTGTTAAGTGTCGGTCGAGTGGTAATCGATTGGGTCAGGCATTGGGTGAGCAAAGGAGTGGTCATCTGACTCGACCACTTCAAATCAGGCCAAGTGGTCAGTGATCGAGAGAGTCAATCAGTGGTTAATTGAATGAAAACAATCAAAACAAACGAAAAGATAGGCAAATGAGAGGAATATTATTGAATTATGAATTAGTGTTACTTACTTTGAGCGGACAGTGGTGGAGGAAGAATGGCGGCCAGTCGTCACTGTTTCACTCTATGTCTGTATGTCTGTGTCTGTGAGCAGTGCCAACAGTGGTGAGTGGTCTGCGTAGTGACGGCGTTGGCACTGTTCAACACTGTTCACTCGTTGTCGTACTGGTTGTGAGCATTGGCTCACCACTTCAGCAGTTCAGCAGAACCCAACACTGGTAACAACACTGGTAGGTCTGGCTCTGGCGCTGGCTCTGACTCTGGCAGAGTGGCAGTGCTTCACTGCTGACGATACTGACGATAGTGTATGATCACTGGCAGTCACTGCTATCTGTGTTCGCGTTTGCGGTGACTTTGCTTTTGGCGATAATGCCTGTCTTATAGCGGCTGCAATGCCACTCTGCAGACTGCTCTCTCCGCTCTGTCCGCCTGTGTGTCGAGGCTGGTATGGTAGGTATGGTAGGTATGATATGGTATGGTAGGTATGGTTGGTACGGCAGACCTGTGCTCAGATCTCAGATCACTGCCACAGCCATAGCATTAATTGCAAGACAGTCAGTCAGTCACACGGCATTCGCGTCTCCACACGACTGTACACAACACTGCACTAAGTCTGTAACTAAAGACCTTTAGCTCATATTGAGGAAGGAGGAGGTCCTTAAGACTCTCGGAGAGCGTTGAATGGCAGATCACAGTCCAGGATATGAGGATACGAGGAGACAACGAGAGCCGAACCTGAATGCAGTTTGGCTGCAATCACCTCTCTATGCATGGCGAGTCGCGATGGCAGCATAGACCAGAGTGGATAGTCGATAGTGGTAGTGGTAGTGGCACTAGTGCTGGTTGTGGTGACTCTGCTTGTGGTGGCTCCGATTGGGAATGAGGTCGACTGCCACAAAGAATGGCAGACAGAATGGTAGCACTGCCACAACCACTACCATCACTACCACCATCGCCAATGCCATTCGCACCACATTTAACATGCATATGCCTTCCTCTTTGCCTTTTTATTCTATTGCCGAATTAATTCTATCAGTGAAAGTGAGGAAAAGTTTCTAACTTTTAATTATCTTGCTATCAATGCTGCATTGCTGCAAATGTAATTTAGGTAGAACATTTATTTATAAAGAACATTTGGCTTAGGGAACAGGTTATCTGACACAGGAGTCACACAATTGGTGACACCTCTGCCTCGCCAGAGATATTTGTGATATTTGTGAGGCTCAACGATAAAGAGATAATGCGATAAAATGAGTGGTTCTATAAGTGAGGACTGTGAGGTCGTCTTTGTGGTGCTCGATGACTGTGATGACTGAGCGCTGCCATTGCAACCGCATTGCAACGGCAAGGCGTGCCACTCGTAGGCCTGTCGAGTGTCGAGTCAGGGCTGTGTCGACTGGCAGAGTGGCAGAGCTGCAGACTCGTCAGTTGTGCTCTTCTCTGACTGCAATGTAATATCAGTGTATCAGCTATGGGTGACGTTCACATCCATTGCAGCCACTGTGGAAACCATCGATTCCTCTGCTATACCATGCTATGGCTCTATGGCTCTATGGCTCGAATGCTATCCTGTTTTCTGTACCTATACATCAGCCGCACTGCCATTCATGAGTGCAGACACAGAACTCAGAACTCAATGGCAAACAAATGGCAAACACCGCCAACACTCACACCACACAGACTCTCAACAGTTCTTTTATCAGACAACAGAGCAGATGATACTCTGCCGGAGTGCCGGACATATGCCTAGCCTTGACTGGTGTGGTAGTGGCTATGGTATTGGCTGCCATCGCCGATGGCTCAGGTGGCTAAGGCCTCATTGCCCTCACAACTGCACATTGTCTTAGACTCTTAGGCTTCGGTTCACAACATTTTCAACTAATGATAATATGAGTTCGAAACTCAGATTCTCAGTGGTTCGCCACTCAAGTCTCGATTCGAGAACCACAGCTCTGCCACTAATGGTCTTCCAGTCATGACTTGTCTGAAGGTTTTTTCCTATTTTATTTTTTAACCGAAACTTGGAATTAATTAGAAGTTAAGATAGCGAAGACATATTGATATGCGAACAGCACTTAGGGTTGGAGGAAGTGATTGACATTTGTCAGGTCTGCCATTTGAATGCGATCACAGTTGTCGTCACTTTTGACACACTATTGTCGTTTAATTGCCTTCGTTTTGCTTTTCTAATTAATTATTTCCAAATCTGGAATTAAATGTTTTGACTCAAACATATCAATTGTATCGCAACTATGCTGACCGACTCAATGACCGCCAACTCTTCAGATCTACTAAAATAGATAAATCAATAATCGAGTGATAGTAAGGTAAAGAGAGATCCAGTGCTGAGCTCTGTCACAGCATTATTGGCTAACTTTCCTCGTTTTTTCTCAAAAGGTTTCTCTTTCGCTCCTATCAAACCAATCCAATTGTATCGAAATAAAAGTTTCTGCTTAAAGCGTATCGATTCTTGACATTCATTCAATTGGTTTACGAGAATATAGAACAAGAATTAATAGAAGAACATAGAATTGTATTTAGAATCGGAACAAAACTCGTGCAAACAATGGAACGAAAGTCAATGGGAGTCGAGTGTGAGGTCTCAGTTAGTGATCGGAATTCAAACGAAGCTTAACTGCCGATTAAATCGCTAAACCCATTGCAAACTATTTGTTAATTACACAGAATATTCTTGCATCGGTTCGTCCGGAGCGCCAATCACTCATCGTTAGAGTGAAGCCCGAGAGGTGTCGTTAGTGTATGTGACGTCAGTTCAGGTATGGTTTGATGAGTGGACTCCAGTGGAGTGTCTTTTGGATCTTTCATTGCGTCTAACGTTGCGATTGCATTGTTTGCCATTAGTTGCCATTGAATCAGATAATTTGAAACTGTGATTCATCTGAGCCCTGATTGCCATTAATCTCCTATTGAGACCATTGGTGTCCGCTCTGACCACACCCGTCGCTCGTCTACTTATCGATCGCTGAAGCGCCGCACCGTTTGCCAAAAGAATGGCCGACAATAAACTGTACGAAATTTTGGGGGTTTCTCGAAATGCGTCCCAAAACGAAATCAAAAAGGTTTGTCTCCAAACGTGTTGGACATTGATTTTGACCATTGTCCTCATCACTTGACAGCAATACCGCAAACTGGCCAAGACCTACCACCCGGATAAGAACCAAGACGAAACGGAGGCCGAGAAGGTCGGTTAGAGGCCACCATCAGACTCGCACTAACCTCTGCTCATATTTGTTCCTGGTTTAGTTCAAAGAAATATCTTACGCCTATGAAGTGCTAGCCGATGCTAAAAAGAGAGAAGTTTACGACCGCTATGGCCTCAAAGGTCTTCAGGAAGGCGGAAGTGATGGTTTCGCATCTGCGGAAGACATATTCTCTCACATGTTCGGTGGCGGAGGTTTATTTGGTGGTCTTGGTGGCTTCGGAGGAGGAGGAGGAATGGGTAAAAATTGAAGTCATTATTAGTTTTTTCAGCTATGTTGTTTTTATCTGTATGACCAATGAATAGCATGATTGGCTATTGCTCAGTAGAAACAAGCATTATTGAAAACTGACCAATGGTAATTCAATATTTAATTGAAAAAGCCTGAACAATCAATGTGCATCATTTGGTTCAGAATGAATCAAGTTATTTTTCACTTTCTCTTTCATTGCTGAAATATGGATTGATTATATTTTTTTCAATTTGTTATCTCCTCATTCAGAACATAGCTTACAGTTCAAACATTTCGTTTAGCATTTCTAATGTTTTGTATCGAACAGGTGGCCGAAGGCGTCGACGAGGAGAAGACACAATTCATCCGTTGAAAGTGTCACTCGAAGACCTCTACAATGGAAAGATTTCTAAACTTCAATTGAGTCGTAACATCCTCTGCAAAGCATGTGATGGGTATAACCTTGCCCTATTTGTTCCTTAGTTTAAAGTTTTTAATTTGTCCAGTGTTGGTGGAAAGCCTGGCTCTCGGGTCAAGTGTACTGGTTGTCGAGGAATGGGAGTTAAGGTCGTTGTGAGACAGTTAGGGCCCGGAATGCTTCAGCAAATGCAAAAACCATGCGACGAATGTGGGTCTCAGGGAGAAATGGTTAATGAGAAGGACCGGTGCCACACATGTCGGGGCAAACGAGTTACGAATGAAACTAAAATACTCGAAGTTAACGTCGACAAAGGCATGAGAGATGATCAAAAGATTACTTTCAGAGGCGAAGGCGACCATCAGCCCGATGTCGAAGCCGGTGATGTGATCATAGTTCTGCAGCAAAAGCCTCACGAACAGTTCCAGCGCAGTGGTAACGACTTGTATCTGCCTCTCACCATCTCTTTGACCGAAGCCTTGTGTGGATTCGTGTATGTGTTGAAGCATTTGGACGGACGCCATATTCTGGTCAAAAGCAAACCCGGAGAAGTGATCACTCCGGGCTCCGTCAAAGGCATCAAAGGCGAGGGAATGCCTATCTATAGGAACCCATTCGAAAAGGGAAACCTTTACGTCAAATTCAACATTGAATTCCCTGAAAACAATTTTATTCCGGAAAAGAGTATAAAACAGTTTGAAAAACTTCTGCCCGATCGCAACGAACCGATGGACATAGACCTGACCGACGAGCACACCGAAGAGGTAGACCTTCATGATTTCGATCCCAGCAATGACCGAAGCAACGGTTCGGCTGGTCGTAGTGAAGCCTACGATAGCGACGATGAGGACTCACGTCGCGGACCCGGCGGTATTCAATGCGCCAGTCATTAGATCAATTTAGGAATTGGTTATTATAGTTAGATTTAGAAATTCATTTAAATCGAATTTAATAACTGTTTGATAACAACAAGCAAACAAAAACTTATGAAACAATTATTTTTCACCTCTTCTAATGTACTTTTATTAAAAGCATTCCTCAAATTAATTCATATGTGCTCTCAGAAGATATGAATTGAATATGAATTGCATCAAAATATTACACAAATGTTCGTCACATTAGTGTCCGTTCAATGAATCGCAGCGAACAATGATTTCGTTTAATATATGAATTAAAGTAAATCTGATGGCAAACAATGTCAACGAACGGTCAGCGCTTCAGACAAACCGATTCTTCAAACGCTTTACACAAATTCTTAGCGTCAGTTCTCCCGAAGAGACAGGAACTTCATTTTATTTTTTGTTTAATTCTAATTATC
>JAQGCD010000179.1:0-12771 GCA_034698965.1 Zygoribatula sp. | reverse complement strand
CCCGGGTTCTGGCCACCCGTTAAGTGTGACTCTGGTCAAACAGTGTCATCTCACTCGTAAAGTGCTGAGTGGCCTGGTCATCCCTGACCAGCGTTTGAGTGACATTCCAATAGTCGCATATGGTCCAGTGGTGGAGGTGCCCTTTGCCTTCAGTCGATCCTAAATAACGACTGCTTTTGAGTGCTAAATAACGACTAACTCTAAGACAGAAGAAGCGATCATCACTCGAATAACGACTGATTAGAGCGCAGTCTAGAACAGCGAATAGCGCCAAGTTGCAATAAAGCGTTTGAATATCGGCCGCTGGCAAACCCAACCGCTTCATTTGGTGGAGGTGCGGGGTAATAGTGATTAAGACCCACCCGCTCTCTCGTAAACCCCAGACGGCGTACCGTCTTTAAATAAGAGACCGGAGGCGCGGCTGTTAACCCCTCCGAAGAAAAGTCGAATAACACGGAAGTCACCATTAGTATAAAGTCGAGCAATCCTTTGAACATGGCAGGCTAAACGTAACGTTTCGGCCGAAAAGGCCGTTGCCACAAGCTATGGGCTGAGACACATTTGGGTAGTTTAAGTCTCAGGCCCGGGAGCCCACCCACTAAAGCGCTCAACATCAAGATGTCGACAACTATCATTGAGATTCGTGTAAAAAGTCAATAACGCCAGACATTACCGTACCCTGATGCAGAAGACTATGAAGACTACGATGTATTGAGGACGATGCAAGTGCTTACAGTCGAATTTATTCCTGATCACTTTCCCTCCGAAACCTGGTACTTCAACGTCATTCTTCCAGCTGGAAGTAATTGGGAGCGTTATTACTTCTGAAAAGATCAACATATGATAAAGTCCATCTCATATCAAAACTCCCATAAGTCCTGTCCAGACGCTGTAGGCCGACCGAAGTAGGCCAAACGTCTGTTCGCAACAAACCAAAGAATTTCTTCTAGTCAAAGAAGAACGTTAGTTTCGATACTAACAACAATTCAAACCTTCTTAATTGAAGTAGAGTCTCAGTATCTCTCCAAAAGCTGAAACCAAACCTTTTAACCTTTTTTTTAATAACGACGCATTTCGACAAATATATAATTTTAATAACGACAAACATTGACACAACTCTCAAACATGAGCCGATTTCCGACGTGGCCACCATCAGTGCCACCGTTCCCACCGATTGGAGGAACAATATTCGATAGCTCTGAGAGACAACATCGACAACAACAGAATATAATTTCTAATAATATGACAATGACTGATAACCGATCAGAAATTAGTTGGAGTTCTGCGACAACACCACAACTCACCGGTTCTCAAAGACTATTCAATGAGCAAGTCAAACCTTGTTTGGATGCCCTATCGTATGCTATTAAGTTGCAGCGATTTGAAGAATTTAAACAATGGTATTCTGAAGCCGAAACTAAACTGACCGAAGTTATCAAAGCAGACCAAATTGCTAACAAACCATGCGATCGGTTACAACAGAAACATAACAAACTTGTGCGTTTCTTCCTACATTATTGTAATATCATCGAAAATGACATTAAGAGGTCCCGAGAGGACACCGACAAATTAGTTGACGAATTAAGCGAAGAAGAATTCCTTAACGTTGGACGAGATCCGATTTTGACTAATTCAATAACGACTGCTTTAGCTCGAAACAACATTAGTGGAGATAACGCCACTAAAGGTACAGATCATAAGATCACAAAACCATCAAGTAGTAAAAGCAAAGACAAGTCGAGCGTTAATTCGAAATTAAAATCAACTGATAAAACAACAAAATCTCAAAATGGCAAAGAGCAGAAGGAAACTCGAAAGTCCGTGTCGAAATCGACTAAAGAGACTTTCCCGAAAGACTTTGCTCATGACAAGACAACAAATAAATCAAACAACACCCGACATTCCGTATCGATATCAGACTCTGAAGCTGAAAGACGACTGAATGAATGGATTGAGAAGAATCCAGGTTCTTATCTCCTTCGCTCACGGAAATCTCAAATGAATGAGTTAAAGAATTTAAATATTCAATATCGAAATATGGAAGAAGAACTTAATTATATGACAGAACTCCCGATGAATGCCAGAAATGCTTCAAGAGCTGACAAACACAAGATGGAGATGGATCAAATCTATTCTCAAATTATGTTCACAGAAAAAAGTCTTTGTGAAGTCGAAGACGAGATCAAAGACTTGGCATTTCGCGGTCAACCACATCCGGAGATAACGATTATCGGAAACAAAACAATGCATAAAGATTTCGAAGACCTGAATAAGAATAAAAATAAGTCCAAACAATCGACACCTTATTCAAAGTCTAGATCAGTCTCTAATAAAGACGATCGAATCGAATTAACAACCAAAAGTAAAACCAGAATCTCTAGTCGTACTGCTCCTGGTCAAGATCCGCCAAGTAGTGATCCCAGTGACGATGACCATAAAGGAAAAGATTGGTCTGACAAATGGGAAAAATTCCCAAAAGTCACTAAGAATTCCAAAAAGCCATCAGATAACGACTCTGATTCCAATACTTCTCGAACACTGATTTCAAATAACACATCAAAGAAGTCTAGCGTTACTCAAGATCTAATAACGCCTCCCAAGCGAGAAAAGTTTTACACGACCAAAAAACCGAAAATTAAAGATTTCGACGGTGTTGACATTGGTTATGCCTCCACATGGCTGATACAATATCAACACGCAATGAAGATGCTCAGATGCACTGATGAGGAAAAAGCAATGAATTTTCCGAATCATCTAATCGGTAAAGCAAAACAGTGGTACACAAACCACTTTGGACTGAACTTAAAGCGATCGCCTGACGAATACTTAAACCCTAAATCACAAGATTGGAAAGTTATCGTTAGAGCTTTCTATGACCGCTTTTTAGGCGATACTACTTCATCTAGTTTCGTCGGTCCATATAATAACTTTGCTCCAGAAGAAGGCGAAACCTGGCTCGAGATGGTACAACGATATCGTACTATCGCAGATCTCGCCTACTCAAAATTAGAAGATAAAGATAAAATACAAAATCTCGCCCATAAGTTTGGTGCGATGGACTCCAGCATGGCAATGCAAATCTTCAATGCTCGTAGTCTCGAAAAACTTGAAGAAGTTTGCACTAACCTCGATCAGGTTAATGCCGCAAAGCCATTCACTCATTTTTATGGAGACCACAAGAAACAAATTATTCAAAGTAATAACGCACGACAATCAACACAATCGCGTTTTACAAATAACCCCCCGAAAGCCAGAAGGAATCGAAAGTTTTTGCCAAATACTTCCCAAAACCAGACCTTTCCTTCTGCCCAAACCAAACAAGATTATCAATCAAGTCAACCTATAGACGGTAGACCAACAGTTAGTCAACCACCAGTTCCTCCGTCTACTGCCCGACCGTTCAATATAATGGACATACGTTGTCTTAATTGCTCGCAACCTGGTCATTATGCCCGTTTCTGTCGTCAAAACAGAGACCATAATAGAACAGTTGCCAACTATGAAAAGGCAAGAAAAAGGAATGACATTGGTAATCCTGAAAGGACTAATATCGTAACAATAATGCCTCCAGAAGATGAAATACATCGAGTGCAATTGTTAGCCTATGACTTAAGTAGTGATGAAGAAGAGAGTCAACCAAATAACGACTCCAAGACTCTAAATCAAGCAAATGTAATAACGACTGCTACTACTGTGAAGTCAATTGTTAAGAAAGTCAATAACGCCAAAGACAAATCAGTTAATGTCATCAAATCGACCAAAGTGAAACCAATAATGTATGTTTTCGTTGGATCAGTATTAGCTCGTTCTCTCTGTGATACAGGCAGTGATTACACACTTGCCTCAGAGAAGTTTGCTAAAAAGTTATCCCATTTGAAAAACCAAGAATGGAAAGGTCCTGACTTAAGGTCCGTTAATGGAGGCGACTGTACACCCAAACGCCAGATAACGAATGCTGATATTGTACATCGAGAACTGCGATTCTTTGGACTTGAAGACATCGGAATAGTTGAAGGACAAAATTATGATATAATTATTGGACTCAATTTTATGATAAAGACAGGAATTGTGATAATTCCACAACTTTATACTTATGTCATGGTCACCGAATTAGAAGAACTTCTCCGACGAAAAGGGAAAAGAATTGAAGATCTCAAATATCGCGCCAATTGGCAAGATAAACTTCCCGAGTCGTTGAAACGCCGTTTAAGTGATAGTGAGTCTGACGAAGCGTCACTCACACCTGAAGGTGCGGATAACGACAGTTCTTCAGATTCCGACCAAAAAGAAAATAACAAAAGTGATAATGAAGAAGTCGATTCCGAATCAAATGCAATCAATGCTAATAACATGGCATTAGAGACCTTCGAAGATGATGTCAAACAATGGTCTTTCAATGGTATTGAAGACATAACGTCAGTCTTAGAACCATCACAAGACGACTTGATTCTCGACGAAGATCTCTCCGAACCGACTGTGATAAAACGACCAAAACAATATGTTTTTAACGAATCGTCTGTGATATTCAAACCATATGAAGTCAAACTCATATCAGTACTGATTCCAAAGTCATATGAATACACAGCTGTGATAAAACCTTATGCCAAATCACTTGCAAATGGATGGGATATCCAGGAAACCATAATCCCGCCGAATTGCGAGCGAACATTTTTATTTGCTTTTAATAACAACTCGTTTCCACGAACACTGATTCGTAATGCTTCAATAGCCGTTATTTCAGAAGTAAATTCGACACTTCTCATTGACATTAAATCAGAAGTTATCGACCCTCAAATAACGCCTGAAGAAGAAGAATCAGATAAATATAAACAATTCATTAACAATATTAACGAAGAGAATTGGGATATAATTAATTCTGCTCCCGATCCAATCAAACGATTTTTAACCAACGAAGAACAACAGCTCAGAGAAGACGATCCACATTTCACCGAATCAATAAATAAGGACTTTATAGAGACTTATAATATTAGTCCGGATCTGTCTCCTCGTAGCCGATATTTACTTCAGTGTTATTTTATGACTTATCCCGACATTTATGCTGAGAAAGATGACATGCTTGGTCGAGTGACCGCATGGAAACATAAAATTGTCACTGAAGGCGATCCTATTAAACAGAACGCCTACCGAATTAATGAACATCAAAGAGGCGAAGTCGAAAAGCAAGTGACTGAAATGCTTCGACTTGGAGTTATTGTGCCAGCCTTTTCCGCCTGGTCTTCACCAGTGACATTGGCCCCAAAACGCGACGGCACTTGGCGATTCTGTATAGATTATCGAAAATTAAATGATATAACGAAGAAAGACTCGTTTCCTGTTCCGCGACTAGACGAAGCGTTATCTGTGATGAGAGGTTGCGACCGTTTTTCAGTTCAAGACGCCCAGTCCTGTTTCTGGCAAATACCGATGGACAAGGACAGTCAAGAGAAGACGACATTTGTTTGTCACCTTGGAACATTTATGTTCAGGGTAATGCCCTTTGGTTTGACTAACGCCCCGGCCAGTTGTGTCCGTGCAATGTCGAAAATCTTTCATGGACTCGAACGTCGCATAGGCTTCATCTACATGGATGACCTGATTGTGTTTTCAAAAGGAATAGACGATCACATCAAACGTCTAGTGTTATTCGCAGAACGTTGTCGCAAACATGGCCTCAAGATGCGGATAGACAAATGTACATTCTGTTATCCCTCCGTCTCATACTTAGGCCACAAAATCTCAGGCGAAGGAATAACGCCAGATCTCGATCGACACAAGGCGTTATTCGAAAAAGAGAGACCAAATAACGTAAAAGAAATCCAACAATTTTTAGGAATGGTTAACTTCTTCCGAAACTTTATTGTTAATTTCGCCTCAAAAGCCGCTCCATTGACCAAACTCTTACGCAAAGGAGTCGAATGGAAATGGACAGAAGAACAAGAAGCGGCTCGACAACAATTACTGACTGACTTGGCGTCACCTCCTGTGTTGGCACATTATGACCCAAATGCCGACCTGGAAATAAGAGTAGATGCCTCCGACGAAGGACTTGGCTGTGTACTAGTCCAAATAACCGCCGACAAAAGACAGTTATTAGCTTGTTATTCGCGAACATATCTGAAATATGAAGAAAACTACGCGATAACTCACAAAGAATGTCTCGGAATTCTCTTTGGAATTCGACAGTCGAGATGCTATGTCTTTGGCCGACCCTTTACAGTGGTTACCGATCATTGTGGACTTTGTTATCTAATGAAAGCAAAAGACCTTAATTCGCGTCTGGCCAGATGGAGCCTCGAACTGTCGGAATACAATTTTAAAATCTTATATCGATCAGGCCGTCTTCACAATGACGCCGATTATCTTTCCCGACATTTCCCGAAGAAAACTAATAACTCCTGTAATACATTTCATCCCTTCACTCGAACTTGGATGTCAGACGATATTCAAAGTTTAATAACGTCTGCTGAAAACTGTATTTTATTGAGTGATACCGAAGATGAAGAAAACCAAGTTATGTCTGATTGGAATCCACAAAACACTAGAATTAAACAACAAGAAGATTCCTATCTGGGTCCCGTCATTCAAGTATTGTTAGATCTGAATGCCGAAGATAACAGACATAATCGACGACTAAAAATGTTATATGTCATTCGTAACAACTTGTTATTCCGAAGAATCAAAATAAAATGTGATGTGATATTCCGACTAGTAATACCTAAGTCGATGATAAAAGGTGTTCTCTATGCAAGTCATGAAGCACCGAACGCAGGACATTTCGGAATTACTAAAACCTTATGGAAGATAAGACGCTATTTTTATTGGCCCGGACTCGCACAAGATGTGAGAGGATATGTTAAATCCTGTGACCAGTGTCAGTTCCGCAAAATGCCGAACCAAAAGCCTTTAGGTCCACAGTCGAAAACAGAGCCGATATCTGATAATGTAATGAAAGCTATTTCTATCGATATCATCGGACCAATAACGCCTTCCAGAGATGACAATAAATATATTTTAACAATCGTCGACCAATTATCAAAATTTGCGATCGCTGTCCCATTATTCGAAACTAAAGACGTGGATATAATGGAAGCACTCGAAACTAGAGTCTTCTATCCTTATGGATCTCCACAAGTCATTATTTCGGACAGAGGGAAGAATTTATGCTCGAATGCTATTGAAAACTTTTATCGTGATTGGGGTGTTACTCATATCAAGACATCACCTTTTCACCCACAAGCTAATGGCATGTGCGAGAAACTGAATTCAACATTAGGAATTCTATTAGCGACTCAAATCAAAGACGACCCCGAAAAATGGGAAAATGTTTTAAATGCATCAGTTTTGTCATATAACGCCACAATGAACGAGAGCACTGGCTTTTCCCCATATTATCTAATGTTTGGAAAAAATCTCGATCCGCCGTTATTTATGAAACTTGGATGTGAATCGATTGACTCAAATAACGCCGACTCTACAATAGGTAACGACCGCCGTTTGGCTAAACGTCGTATGGTTCTATTGCAAGAACGAAATATGAATAACGCCAACAAGAATAGAATTGATCCCGACTTTAAAATTGGAGATCAGGTGTTATTCCTTTATAAACCATTGACAACGCAGAAAAGCGCAAAATTATGTTATAGGTTCCTTGGACCATATAGGGTCACGGAAAAGAAAGGGGTAAATACCTATAAAATACAACATGTGAAGTACAGGCGCCGCTATAGAGTAGAGAATGTAATAAACCTAAAGCGCTATTACGATAGAAAAGACTTCGAACTTTATCTTAACAGCACCCCTGCTGTGCATCGGGTGACAAGCCATAACCATAAACACACATTATGTGGAACGGCGCCCGATTATAGCTCTAACACCTGTGAGAGCCAACTGAAGAATATTACCGATCGAAGTTCACATCGAAAGATGCGGCCAATCAACGCTCACTAACATCTATCGACCATCTACCAAGTCAACTGACCTTCACTAATATTGTTTCTTAGAAAATCATTACATATTTATATTACATAACTTTTTCACTAACACTCACTCGTCTCTAACCATTCGGACCGAAAGGTTCACTAAAAAGTTTTGTGCAAAAAGTTATCCAAATCACTAACTATTTATTCATTAATTTGTTCACTAATAATTAGTTATATAATAAAATTAACTTTTAATATCGACACTATGGTTCGATATACACACGTAAGAGCAAGAGATGGTGGTGCAGTGAACTATAATGCCGACGAGACTGTCATCATCGCCACCAACTTCTCCGATTGCCTTTATATCACCATAATCGCTGTCTTAATTATCTATTTCCTAATTAAAGACGATTTCGTTGACCTGTGATTCGAATAACGCCACAAGATGGTCAGTTTCACCAAGATGACCAACCTTGTCGCCGACGCAATGACCAACAGTTTTGTCATCGTTCATGAACTCGATTTCGAACCGTTCGATTACATCTTTCTATTGGTCATCCTGTCCATTCTCAACTACCGAATCATCAGTGACTTCTGCGACAATTAATAACTTCATAGAGTTATTGTGAATAATTATCGAACTAATTGTCTCTCCAATCCGTCAAAATGGTTCAATTTAAACAGATGGAAAGCATTCTGCAAGTTCAAGGGCAACCTAATGACTACGCTTGCACTTCCCATCTCATTTTCTTTTATTCTGACATCATTCTTTCTACTTTTCTAATTATCCCACTAATCAAATATTTTATTCATCTAATTCCCGTTTTAATAACGCTCTTCATTTTCAGCAAATATTATTTGAGGATTAACGTCTTCAATGTCAATTTGCACTTTAATGTCCATGACTTAGAGGCGTTATTAGGAGATGAAGAGGCAAATGCCTTAGATAACGCCGACAATGAGTCGACTGATTCAGATGAACACTCGTCAGATAACGACTCAGGTCATGAGCAAGATGAGGCGTTAGTGCCAATAGTTGAATAACTGCTCTATCAATACTGGCGTAATATCGTCTCAAATATTTTAGGGACATATTACTGATAGACGTAGCTTATTGTCATAACCAATCTTTGGCGCCAAAAACCTCATTGTTAGACAATCTTCCGATCGTAATATCCGTTAAGTCTTTGTCTAAATTCTAAATTTTAATCTGAGTTAAAACCAATTTTAATTTATGACTTGAATGGCAGGTAAGCCAAAACATAATTAAAGTAAACTTAATTACCACCTCACCTGTCATAACTGCCTAAAATAAAACTGCAATTCATTGTTTTTGAGACCTATTGTTAGATTTACTCAACTATTGAGTAATCCTTTTCTTCTCTTTTATTACTTCTCAGAAAACCAAAAACTAAAACTAACCCTTTCTCGAAGCCCTACCGAACCTAATAATTGTTAACGTGAACTGATAAAACTATATAATAGACAATTCATCGTCTCTGATATCGCCGCTGGCACTCAGCTCACCGACAGTGCCCAAAGACGAAGACTATTATAGTGCTCTGTCTCAACCGTTGTTTACCGACAAACAGTTCACTGAGACAATGGAAACCGAAAATATGAATAACGAAACAATTGTCGAAAGTAATATCGTCTCAATATTTACTACTGGAGATCTCGACCTCAATCGACTGAGATTCTCGTCATTACTTGTCAAATCAGGTGCTATGGTTAAGTCTGGTCAATACGAATCTCTTCCTCTCGAATCATTTCAAAAGCTCATTGATGATGAGAACACTAAGGAAATGCGGAATTGTATTGTATCAGAGATCTCTTCACTACCAATGACTCTCGCCGAAAGACTCGTCGTTCCCGAACAAGTAGATAACGCCCACCGAAAGATTGGCAAGCGTTATTTAGAACATTCGATTCCAGATAACGACTCAAACTCAGCACTTGAGTCTGTAAGTAAAGTGATCACCAAATTGAAGGTTGAAGACCCGACTCCAATCCAATCACAACCCGCTGAGCTGAAACCAGTGCCTGAATCCCTTTTCCGTAAACTCGACAAACCATGTAAAGACAAGAAAGGAAGAGACGTCAAAGTGTATTCTATATTCGAAATGAATTATAACGAACTAATGGAAATACTTGCGAATAACGCCACACAATATAATGCTGTGACTCAACAAAATGTCGAACTGATCTGTCAATATAATGCTCTATTGAGGAATGTGAAAGATCTCATTGACATGTTCGACATTTTTAAAGACTACTATAATGCGAAAGTTAATAACGACTACGTGACGGCTGGTAGACTCCTCGAGGCAGTGAGAGAACTCAGTGTTCCATATACTCTCCCAGAAGACTATGGCCCTAAAGGACGTCGACCTAATCGCCATCAAATCGATTTTGCCAAAGCGGTCGACGATATGCGCAAACTGATTACCGACCGAAAGTTTGTTGAAAGCTATAAAGGAGTACTCGATTACAAGTCCGACTCAGACACAGATAACGCCAGTAATCAGGACTCTCCCAAGAACAGCCCATCACAGATGAGTGTCGATGACGACCAAATCTTAGATCAAATGCAGGACAACGATCTGATCCCGCCTAATATGTCACCTAATCTAGAAGATCAGTCGTTATCACAAAAGTCTATAGTCGAAATTGACAAACCCAATAAAGACTCGTCCTCCAAATCAAAAGATGAGCATAAGTCAAAAGATTTGAATAACGCCAAACAAAACCTCAAATCAAATAACGACTCACAATCGACTGATAAGAATGAAACTACAGAGAAACCCGTCTCAAAGGGTAAACCTGTCGATGTAAGTCTCGTCCGACCCAAAACTAGTACTAAACCACCGAAAGCTAGTAGTGTCCGGAAACTCCCGAGTTATACCGCTGCCAAAGATCAATGTTTTCCGATCAAAGATTCGAGACCTAACGATCTCATGAAGAAAATCAAAACTTATCGTATATGGTGGCGCAAAGTGATTATTCTCAATAATAAACTGCCTAAAGTGACAGCCAATATTATGGAAATCACTGAGCGATTGAAAAGCGCCACATTAATCCCGACAAAACGAGACAAACTGAATCAAGAATTGAAAGATTTAAAAGGACTCGAAAGGAAATGGATAGTTGACCGCTCTAGAGCATTAACTGGTCTAGCTGTCCGCTGGAGACATTTCCATGCTTTCGATCCTCAATTTGCTGAATATTGGCTCGACAGACCTCCGACATATGAAGACGAGCCAAATATCGACGTAACCGTTAACAGATGGAAGAGTTTTTACGAGAAGGCTCCCGACGAAGCCATTCTTAAAAGGACTCATTGGCGAGCCCTCCAATGGTTCAAATCCCATCTCTCATATTTCAATGATTTAAAAGAGTTATCTAATGACGAAGACGAAGCCGTGTCCACCACCAGAATAGACAAGAACGGCAATCCAATGCCGCCATTGGTGGACAGCGGTCCTCCAACTGACAAAGAGATGAGAGACAAAACAGATGATAACGACAGTAGTTTGGATCAGATCAATAACTTCTTAGATCAACAAGAATCGGAAGATATTCAACTATTGTCGTCCGATATAGAAGAGCCGGAATCCAAGAAGAAGAAGGAATCAAAAAGAAGACGATCGGCTCGTCCGAAACCTAAGACACCGCCAACTATCGAATCGTCCGCTTCTGATTAATAACTACGCTTCGATTAATTATTTTAGATTATTTTTCTATAATTATTAAGGTTTAATATTCCAAGTCTTTTACTAATAACGACTTGAGAATTAGAATTAGTTATTATTATTTTAATATCGCCTATCGATTGAAACTATTTTTATTCTAGATAACGACTGATATTGTATTTTGCAGTCGATAATTATCCCCCGAATTATTTAGTATTATTTTTTGATAACGCCTCACAAGCACCGATTCTCACTTGTGATGCCATTAATGAAATATCGAATGAGACGAAAGTTAAAGTCGAGCCTTGTCACAAAGGAGATTAAGTTGTCAGAAGTCGCCAGTAAGCCCACTTCAAAGCGCCCTTAAAGCGTCCCCTGGCCAGCGACCAATCGTCGACAACGAATTATTTGATATTCAATGAATAACGCTTACTTCCAAAACATTCCATAATATCATTTTGAAGCGTTATTCCAATTCAGTATAACAACAAATTATTTTAAATAACGACTGACATTATATTTTCAGTCGATATCTATTTCGTTTTATAACACAATATTTTCTCTTTTTTTTGTATTTTTTACTTAATATTTTGATAATTTTTTTTAACGTCGTATGACTCCTCTTTCGCAGGGGGGGCATATGAAGCGAATCACTTTTTCAAGTACCTTATTTTACTCATAATTGTTTAATAACGTCTGCTTCATTACCAATCGCAGACCAAATACCGACCTTATAACTATGTGTGCTTTAAATATCGCCTCGAATGCTTTCCAATGAGTCACCAATAGATGGCTCTACAATCAATCTGAGCACATGGCCCGGTTCCGGAGCCTAACTCGGAGAGTCTAGTGATGGCACTCAAGGCGAGCACATGTGTGCCCTAAATTACTAATTACTTATCTCGTTTTAATTCAATTATAAATCCATTTATTTGTGTACTAATTGTTTAAATAAAATGTTTTGTCTGACCTCCGGCCGTTTCGAGAATACTCCCGTCGGTAGCTGTCAATAATAAACGCCGAGAAGTATTTAAATTAGTGCCGCACAAATGCGAATGCCTTTTAAGCCTAATCACGTGTCCCGGGTTCTGGCCACCCGTTAAGTGTGACTCTGGTCAAACAGTGTCATCTCACTCGTAAAGTGCTGAGTGGCCTGG